>VXBA01005600.1:692279-818407 GCA_013399895.1 Serilophus lunatus | reverse complement strand
AAAAAAAAAAAAAGCAGCAAATTATCAGTACCATCTCTACATCACACTGCCTAATTCACAGAGCTAAGAATCTGATGACAACATGAAAAAAAGGACAAGTACATGCAGCCGTAGGTACATTGAGGCTAAGAAATATGACGAAGAGACTTTTGTTAAGAACATACTAGAAATAAACAACTTCTAAAAGACAAACATGCAAAGCATTTCAGCACAGAGATTTTTTTTCTTTAATTATTCTTCCAAGTTATTAATGTCATAAGTATGGAGGAGTTTCCCAAACATTAAAAACAGTTTCTTGCAATGTAGAAGAGAAATCAGATCAACAGAACAAAGAAAAAAAAAAAAAAAAGTTAAGCAAAACCCAGCTCTTGGATGCAGTAGCAATTTCAGGTTTATAAAAAATAAAAAAGGAATTTATTTTAAGGACATGGAAACAGTATTTTCATGTAACTTGAAAAGTCAAGACAGACTTAATTTAGATGCACCTGAACTGTCTTATTTGAAAAAAAAATCAAATATATAATTAAAAATTACTGACTTACTAATCAAATGTGTTTAAAGGAGTGAATAAAATTTAAACATATGCTTTAAGAATTCTGAAATAGTGTTTTGAATTATTTTGTTTACAAATGAAAAAGGTTGCTAGAACTATCAGTGGTCTGTAAAGATTTTTCTGAATAACTCTTATTTTTTGAACTAAAGGAAGTATTTATGTAAAACAACCCCTCACACACACACACACTCCATGGTTGTATGTATCAGATCTTATGTTGTCCATGAAAAATATCTTTTTCTCAACAGAAAACCAAAGAATTCCAACAACAGTAAAATTATCCAAGAGTACAGCTGCTCAAAGAGTAGCTTGAATGCTTCATTAGACATTTTTTAAAAAAATAAAGCAGCTTGACATTTTAAACTTGTATTCGAGTTAACACACCTCAGTGATTGCTGGCTGAACTATTTCAGAAGCAAGTCTTTCTGAGGAGCTTAAGAATACAAAGTGTGTAAATGCTTTGCAGAGAAGAACTGAGAATACAGAAAGGAAAATGATGTTAGTTGTGCCAAGGAAAGCTAAATGGGTGAGAAAGCCAAGCTATAAAATCATCACTGGAAGCACTACCTGTGCAGGTTGACTGAAGGCCATTTGATAAAGAGTGAGTGCCAAATATAGGACTTGTTTCAAAGAAGGTTATTCCTGTTACAGGGCAGGTTAACCATCACTCAGGTATTTAATAAAGGCCAAAAAAGAGAGACATTTGAGATTACAGAACATCATGGACTTGGTGATGTTGAGAGAGAAGACACAGGAAGATGCTCTAGACATGAGTAATAAGGTAAAAAGAGCACAACAAACTCCCAGAACAGGGCCTACATGGTGGGAACCACTGCCAGTGGTGATGCAGAGGGGAGAAGGAAAATCCATAGAAAATGGCCCAGTGTCCACTGCACACACTCCTTCTAAGCTGAAAGAAAGGCTGTCACTAAGAAACAACAGGCAATCAAACTACCACGCATGACTGGAAGATTTTAAGAGATGGAGTCATCAGTGCAAAAACAAGAGCCAAAGTTAAGGGAGCTGGCAGAGCCACCATGTCCCATTCCTTGACTAGGCTTCATTTGCAGGAGGACAGCACTGGAACTTTGCAGACCTGGTTTGCACCAAGAGCCAAAAGGTCAGGCCTGATGGCACAGCAATATCAGGGATTCATTTTGAGTAAGTGAATGATCTGAATGAATAATCATGCTTCTTTAGTGCATTATTTCTCACTTATATTGCTCATATACTGCCAAAACCCTTACATGAAATACACTCATTTGGTCTTTATACATTTTTATATGTACACACACACAAATTGACAGGATGGAGCACTTAGGACCTGTTTTGTTCTAATAACAGCAATAACAAAACCATGCCCAGCAAAAGCAGATAAAGAGAGGCCATTTTTTAGTCAGATGGACACATACTTTATTTCTAGTAATGTTTCTCCACTTACTTAGACCTTAGTAGCATTGGATTATATTTTGAGATCCAATATGTGAAAATGTGTAATAAAGTAAAAATGTTCTTGCCAAATACTGGTCCAGCTCCATTTCACTGTAACATTTTATACAGTCACTATTTGTGATAAAGATTTTAAAAAAATTGAGGTCTAATTATTGAAGCAAAAATAAGCAGCTTTCTCTAGCTAGCAGTCAGAATTAACTTCAGCAATTCTACAAGAAACAAATGAAAATATATGGAATATATAGAACAGTCCTAACACAAATCAAAATCTATTGTAGGCTACATTAATCACTTTTACAATGTTACAGTTAACATTGTAACTATAGATGTTATTTGCATCCCAATTAAAAAAAAAAAAAAGTACTATGTGCTAATATCACCTAATTCTGACAGAAATTTGCCAGGTCAAAAAAAATCAACCTGTATTTAGGTGAAAAACACCTCTTAAAGAAGAAAAACAGAAGACTCTGATTTTCCCCTTGAAATTAAGCAAATGTTGGACAGACCGAAAATTGGAAAGATTTACAATCCAAAGCTCTGGAAAATTATGAAATATCTGCTTTAAAGCTATTTGAATCACCTCAGCTGTCCCTTGCCCCAAGCAGGATCAAGGAAAATGTGTTAACTATTCACAATAGCATTTGTATGATTTAAGACAGAAGAATGGTTCTAGCCTGGATTTATTAGCTTGCCTCTGGCACTAGCACTGTGACATTTTTACTAAACTAAGATGGCTATACAGAGTTATAGCAAAGATTTAAGGAAATAGCTCTAAAATGTGTGTCTTTTGAATAAAGATTTATCACTGAAGCTTCAGGTTGCCTCAAGCTCACCAACCACCATTTCTCTTTGCAGTCTAAGGATTGTTCTCCTTTGCTTTCTACATACTTGGTTATTGACTTGGAGTAACCAGAAGCTGAACTGCAGATTAAGAGATATTTTTTCTAAAGCAAAGGCATAAAATGTCTCATGGGAAAATAACATTTGGAATGAATAATAAAGTGTTTCTATTGCAAAAATCAGATTCCACCGTGAAGTCATCTACTTAGAGTTATTGGGTGAAAGTTTACCAGTATTTATGTTTCTGTGTGGATTGATGCAATGTATTTCAAAAGTGTGAATTAGAGAGAAAGCATTTTGTTCATTCAGTTGGCCTGAAAAATTCAGTTAAATTATATTTCTGTAAATTTCCAAGCAACTATAAGGAAATGGAGCTTAGCTACAAGGGAAAATTTACAATACTTCTCTATCTCAGTCAGAAAATATTAAAAGCATTTCTACAGTGCACAAAGTAATAGCTTGAGATTAAAAAATGAAGTATAGACAACAAATTATTGTCATTATACTTAAGCTACCTAGCCTCAAATATAACAATAGTTGTTCTTTTTCTTCTCATGTCATGGTTGTGTAAATCACATTTTTTTTTTTTAAGGATTATATTTTGTTTTGTTCATTTTTTTTAATTGAACCTTTCTTTTTAAAATACATCTTTTAAACCCCCAAACTAACCAGTTTCACTGTGAGAGACATCATTGTCACACTCATATTTTTTCCACAGCCTCACAAAAGAAATTGAAAATGCTACTACCTGACAGGGCAGTAAATGTAGAGCATTTCTCTGTGCCAAGGTGAACACTTGGAGAAGAATGTGGCATTCATAAAAATTAGACCACAACAGAAAACACTGTGCAACTTTTAGAATAGTAGTTGTTATTGATATGCCATAGTAGAACATGTGGTGATAATAAAAATAACGGGTAGCACAAATAAAATTACTTCAGAAGATTACCACTGATTATTCAGAAGTTAGGAGACAGTGGTGTTGGTTGTGCAGCTGTCATCAACCTTTTGAGTGCACACCTATGACAATACCTTAACTAAAACTTTCAAATACTATTTTTTTTTTTAGCTGGTGTTTCATTGAGTTGCTGAGCATCTGTGCTGACACAGCAGCAAGTAAATCACAGAATCATAGAATGTTTTGGGTTGGAAAGGACCTTAAAGGTCACTGAGTTCCAACCCCATGCCATGGGCACATTTCACAAGATCAGGTTGCTCAAAGCCCCATCCAACCTGGCCTTGAACATTTCCAGAAATGGAGCATCCACAAGTGTTATAACAACCAAGTGTTACAATCTACAAGTATTAAAGAGCCACATGGGTGTCTACATAGGAAGTAGGTTCTGGGTGATACAGCAGAATCCAAAAATAAGTGTTTCCGGTTTTATTGTCGCTGAAGCTGGTGTGGGTTTGATTAGTGCTTCTAAGAACAAGGGTGCTTCTGTATCTCTGATGTGCCTGCAATAATTTGGATGCGAAGTCAAGAACTAGACTCTAGCTTTAAACCCCTCTAGCTCAAAATAAGTTCCTGGAAACTGTGAGGTTGCTCCTGTTTCTCAGTCATGAGAAAACAGAACACACTTGTGTTTTCATCTGTGAAATTATTCAATACCTCCTTTTGCCCTTTTCACATAATGAGACCATTTCAGATATATACATTACATCACATGAGGACTTGCTTCAGGACTCTGTATGTTCAAGATATACTAAATATGGTATCTTCTGTAGGTCTCAAACTGTTCTTCTAGGGAAGCGACTGAAAAGGTGGCCGCATAGCATTTGGCCTTGAAAGCTATCTCAGCTATAGCACACTTCCTTGAAAATATATGAGCTGAGTTACATTCCTGGATACCAGCAATATTCTCATTTGCCTTATATTTGCAGATTGCAGTTTTTCAAAGACAAAATTATAAACTGCTAATACACTGTCAAAGTTCAAACAATTTGTGTTTATACAAACATTTCTAAGAGAGTTAAATTTCTGTATTGAAAGTATTTAAGTAGACATCATCTCTTGTCCATTTAATAGTGCTGCACATTTATTGGGAGTGACTTTTCTCAGCCTGGGCACTCTTTTTTGTTTTGGTGGTTTCTCCATGAGATCTCTGTTTCAGTAGAATCACTGCTCATTGAGCATGGATGCTTATAGAAAAAACATACCAAAAAATCACTTTTCAAACAGACTTCATTTTCATATCAAATTTAAAGCAGAATTAATTTATTGTGCAAATATGCAAAGCTGCTTTTCTTAAGAAGTTTATGATTTCTATACTGCCAATAATACCCGGAAAAACACAAAATGCTGTTTTGCTTACTGTTGTAACAAAGAAGTCTGTACTAGTTCCACCAGGCAAGACTAGAGTAGAATTTTGTGCAAAAATTCTTCAATCTCCCTGTCCTTTCCCATCAGTTCAGATTTCTTGACAAAGAAAACATACCAAGAAATTTGTTCTTAGAAGGTTTGCTAGAACAGTTTCCTATAACTTGTTCTCTTTTTCTGTTGTCACAACAGTCCCTGCATTTTTTGCATAAAGCACAGAAGGCCTTATAGCGCTTATTGAGATCTTCTCTGGTGCATACAAAAATACATCCTAGAAAGTATAAACCCATCTCTTAAAAAGAGATTATAGTCAATGCTATAATGACTTCTGTACAGATATAGCTGGACCAGCTACAATGCATAATCTAAGACTTCTTTGTAGATCATTCTGATTCAATGCAGCAGTATTTCTTTATGAAAAATAGGACAAAGTTATTAGACAAAATATGCGTGCTGTAAAGCATTTTTAGAAACTACTTGAATTTTGCCACTCTGCATTTCACCAGTAATTCAGTTCGATTTGATTTAGCATTTGTAAGTAAACTAATTCTATGCTTTAAAAGAATCCATCAAAAGGTGCTATTGTTTCAGAATATGGGTCTTGAAAAATACTGTTTTATTTTTGTTGAAATAAAATGGCCATCAGTATAGATCAAAAAAGTCCTTCAAGAACTTCAAGGGTACTGATGTCTATTTTCTTTGTCTCACACTGGTCATGTTCTTGAATTTCTGAGCCCTGGTCTCAACACAAGGTCTGAACGAGCGAGTTTTGACTCTCATTGTGAAAATCTTCAGTGATCTTGGCTGTTTTCTGAAATTTTGTCCTTTCTGAGCTCAAAAACACTCTGTTTGTCTTCTGAATTCCACAATATGGCTTTGAAGTTCTGCCCAGCATTTTTTCAGCAGCAAAGCTGAAGTATTAGCTCATCAAATCTGTTGATGGCTGAAGCACTTCCTCTACAAACACATCTGCTGCTGCACCTGGCACTGGCTGAAAAATTTCCAATGAGATCTGATAAGAGTGATGCCTAGCGACCTCTAGGAGAAACATCATAGAATCACAGAATTTTTTTAGGTTGGAAAAGACCTTTAGGATTACCAAGTCAAACTGTTAACCCAGCACTGCCAAGACACCACTTAAGGTGGCTTATGCAGTGATCATGCACTTGCAGTCCTGAGGGATATGGGTCTGATGAAGAGTAAACTCGGGACCTTGAATTTTCAGAAAGCAAACTTGTAATTCTCCAAGGAATTAGTCAACTGCATCCCCTGTAAAACTGTCCTTAAGGACAAGGGAGCAGAACAGAGCTGGCATATCTTTAAGGACACTTTCCATAGAGCACAAGAGCTGGCAATCCCCAATTCCTTCATTAACATCTCCTCACAATTACAGAATCTACTTGTAATATTCCTGTCTATATCTAGGCTTCTAGAACCTTCTGTTGGGGTACACGTCTGCCTTTGTAACACGTACAGCTGGATGCATGATGATGATGTGCCTAGCCTAGAGCTAGGTAATGCATTAGCATTGTTAAGTATCTCCTAATTGAATCATAAAACTCTTCATAAAACCCCTATACCCCAAATCTTTATGACATGCACAGCATGATTACAATTGTAGAAAAAGGCTGCATAACAGTAAAAGTATCAAATGACCTGCATTCCTTAACGACTGGAAAATAGCTGGAAAATAGTAAGTTTTGCAGTCAAATATATGACTGACAGTGCCTTTCTCATGAATATTCAGTCTTTCAGCTTCAAAACTGCTTTTCATAGTTATTTATGCATAAAAATTGACACAAATTAGTATTAAATACTCTTCAAATCACAGTGTGGTTTTGAAATGAAGCACTGCCTGTTAAGAAAAAATTGCTGATAGCAGATTCTGGTACACTGCCAGTCTTAACCCAGTTTACATCAATTTCATGTCAAAGAGGAAACTTTTTTAAAGAAACAGTTGTCTAAATACTCTTGCTCCTACACTTAAATACATCCTTAAGAATGCTGCCCTCAAGCTCTTAGGGCTTACAGTCCCTGCTGATGGAATTATACAGCGGCCCAACTTCATAATTCACCTGAAGAAGTAATCTTTTTTACAGCAATACTAAGCATTTTCTGCACAGATTTAAAGAAGATGCCATGAGGTCATCAATCTCAGCAGGCTGGACCTTACAGCTTTCTAACTGTTTTTCGGCTGCACAGATGGGCAGGGGAGCCAGAAGTGCTGAACCCCTGCTGGTGGCTGCTCAGCAGCAGGGAAGAGGTGGGGGAATGGATCTGGAGAAGATGTGGATTTGAGGAGGGATACTCAGCAGCCTGAAAGCAATGGCATAGTTCCCTGTTCATGGAATAGACACTTAGGGAACAGCAGAAGAAAAGTAGAGCAAAATATAGTGAAAGTTTAGCAATGTATTATAAATACAAATGAAGAACGTGAACTCAATTACAGACCAATCCCAAACAAATCAGCAGCTGGTAATGACAATTTCTGTGGGTTTTTGCAATAACAGACAGCACACAATAGTTTAATTATAGAGAGTTTGTGCAATTTCTTTTTAAAATATGCAGCTGTGTGCTATTTAAGACATATTCAATCATTTCTCTACTTATTTAGGGATCCCTTTAAATTATATCTTTTAAGATGTAAGTCTATGAATATAGACCAGTTTTCTGACTACAACACTGAAGGATACTAACCCCTACACTTTAATGTGTCACTCCACATTCACAAAAACACAAGCACAGCCTGAACCAAATCTTCCAAAACACAAATAGGTGCTAAAGATTTCCATTAACACATAGAAGAGAAAGGTCTACTTTCACATATGCAATTGAAATGAGCTTCAGATTATATGAAAACACAAGGAAAGTATATTTATTTTATATGCGTAGTTTACCCAGCATTTGAACAAAACACAAATTAGAATCTTATTAGACAAGGCTGTCAAAAAAGTAATGATATAATGGCCTTCTTGCATTTCTTTAGTGCTCCTCAGATAATACTTTTTCCACATTTTGATCAAACTATTGAACCTTTTAACGCGTGAAGGAGGCCAGAAGTGAATTGCTGAACTAAACAGGTGTGTGTATACACACACACACACACTCAGAGAAATCTACATAAAAATGAACAATGCCTAGAAACTCCTCTGTCATCTAAGTAGACTTTAGATTAGAAGGAAACCCTGTACACAGGCCATCTCAATTTCTCTTTTTTGTAATCCTATGGACCATGAATGACTGGAGTTAGATCAAGCATGCACAGATCTCAGCTGTAGTTGTGCACAAGAAAACTTTTCATGATCTGATAAATAATAAAGTATGTGCAAAAGCTTTAATAAAGTATCAAATAAAATAAGAAACATGGCTGCCTCAGTCCTGAATGTACAATAGTCTCTAAGGAAAACATGTATACCTAGCCTGCTTGATCTTCGTGTCCTCTGATTTTATGCACTTGCCTATAAATCACTTCAAGAATTTGTCAAGAGTATTCACATACTAGCTACATGCACTTAAATAAAGGATGACAGACTAAGTCTGCTACAACAGTTCCTCAAGGAATTCCCAGCCTTCTGAGTTATTAAATTGCTACGAAGCTATAATTTCAGTCTTGGGAAGAATAAATCGTGTCCAAACTGTAGCCATTTCTAATTTTCTACTTTAATAACACTTGCAGAGCAACCAAACAAAGAAACAGGCATTTCTGCAAGCTATGTCTATGTTAATCAGACATGCAGAAATGCATGTAAAATGCAGGACCTGTTCCATGTCACCCTGAGGTAAACAGTGACCTGCATCTACCCTGCAACCACCTTTAAAAAACCCTCTCATTTATGAAGCATACCCCTCCCACACACCACCAAATTAATAAAGAGGCATTTTTAACAGCAAAACTGTGGTCACTGGTTGCAGAAAGCAATTCTGATGAACCATGTAGGATGTTGTTTTCCATCTCCTTATGCTATACTTACTGCGGTTTCCACCTACAGCTTTTGCTGAGAGGCTGTAGAAGTTTGTTGGCTTTTGGGTTTGCAGGGATTTCGCGGTGGGACTCAATCCAGCTCTTTAGGTACAGTACAGATACATGTCAGCACCAGTCTAGCGGGGAGAGGCTGGAAGGGAAAGGGTCAGAAGTACCTACTGAGGCCAAAAAGGCTGCTAGGAAGGATACGATCAGTGCCAGGAAACAACACAGCACCTTTAATCATTTCTCCCATGATGCACCCTACTGACCACATGTCAACTGAAAACAAAAATGAAATGAAGGTAAACAAGAAAACAGGAACAGAACAACAAATAAATGAGAAGACTTATCCAATCATGCTATAGCAGAGTGCCTGCAGCCCACACTGCAGACACAGACCTGCCTGACGCTCTCTGTGGGTGCTTTTCTGTCTGAGCAGACAAGTTTCATGACAACATAGCAGGTCTGAGAAAAATCAGTTCCAACAGTTTTATTTACCCCAGTGTGGATGAAAGACATTACTATTAAATACAGAAAACCAAGTGAGACCCACAGCTGGCTACTGTGTCGTAATACAACTTTATAATTAAAATTTACCAATTAATTTTGTCTTTTTCAAGTTTTCAATTGCATTCATTACCTAGATTTATGCTGCTTTGTCTTGTAAATGAATGCTGGTCTCTGCATTCAATAAGGATATGCAAATTGTTTTTCCTTTATCATTCCAGTAACCATAGATCCATGCATATTTTCACAAGCTGAACTGCCAGAAGCCACAAAAGGATCTTGGGTCCTTGTGAAGACATATCCACCTCTTTTTCAGGGGCATGAATAGAATTTGTTGAGATTATTCAACTTCAACAATGCTTGCTTTAGAGTCTGTTGGCTCACTTCCACTGAATCTCTGCTAAGCCAGCAGTCCGTAATAGAGGTCTTGAGAATCTCATAAGATTTCCATTTGCCATGATAGGAAATGGTGATTTCTCAATAGGCCAGTTGAGACACAGAAGAAACTACATTGTACCTTCTGCACTGGAATTCAGAGCAAACTGGGGGATTATTGACCTCATACAGGGACGAGCAGTTCAGCTGGGTCAAACAAAGCTAACCACAATTTACACTGGAACACAAAATGAAAATTGGATTCCTTATATCCAGCACAGGATTAAGGTGGCATTTTCCCCCATACTAATACCATGAAACCACATTACCTCTGCTGTCCTTGCTCTATGATAAGTCATAGGGCATGGAAGCAAAAAAAAGGGACAGAATGGTCTCTCAGGACCAGAGAACATGGGGAAAAATATGAAAGCATCATGCTGCTTGGTTAAATTTACTCTTACAATTTCATACTGAGCTGTAGTCTAAAGTGCATTTGACTTTGAATGCAAATGTTCTATCTGTGGAAATCTTAACATGCCTTGGTATAAAGTTCCCTGTTGCTTTATTTAGTATATGAAAAGCTTCAACACTACACAATAAATTAATCAATAAACAAAACCAAAAAAACTAAATAAAAGGCTACTTGTTTGGAAGCAATAAGCAGACCTAGAGATGCAAATTATTGCTGCTTTCATCACAAGCTAAATGGCATGCAAAACATCAGGAAAAGATAGAGCAAGCAGTTGTTTGTTCGTCTGTTATTAATTCCTTTTTATTTTCAGAGGCTGCCTTCTGACATCACTGCTCTACGTTGTGCTTCACAGCACACACATACAAGTTGAACTTGTGACTTACTAAACTGAAAACTCAGAGATTATTCTCCTCTACTCCTGAGGTGAAGGGAAAGAAGCTCTTTGAAAATTTCCAAGTCAAAAGGAGAAAAGATGAACACCTAAATATAACCACTGTCCAAAGAGCCATCTTGACTGCTGCTTCTTTTTAACTCTCAAAGTGGAACTTGTGGTTTGTCTGTGTGTTTAAGAGAAGTAGTTGGTTGGAGGTTAGGAATTTCAGCATATAGAGCAGCAGCTCTCAGAAGCTCCATTTAAGGCACTGAGACCTGTGCAAAACTCCAGAAAGGACTGCAGGACTGTGCCTCAATCCTCTGCTTAATTTAGTCCAAGATCAATCCAGATGTAATCGGAGTAATTTCAGTTGTACAAAAATCAGGAAAAACAAGAACACCACAACCTCTAAACAATTGCACTCGACTCCAAAGCACTGAAAATTAACATCTGGTATGTTTTTTAAAATACAAGCTATTTACAAGGAGTGGTGATGCTCCACCAACACATGGAACATCCCTAAACTTTTATCAAGTGCAGGCTAACTTCTAGTCACAGAGACATCTGCATGACTCTAGGTAAAAGTTCTTTAGCAACTATTTACCTTGATGCTTTAAGACCACGTGAAACAACATTAAGGAACTAAACCTACGACTTTTCAAGACTCTGAAGTGAAACTGTTGAGATTTGGGTAGCCCTTTGATGAGAAACCCGCTCTCCGTTAGAATACCTGTGTCCTAGATAGGTAAGAGTAGTCGATTTTTAATTTGTTCAAAACCTCTACAAACCAGATTATTGCATAGAGCTGCTCTGAAATGCATTCTTGAACATGTACACATATCTCAAAATACGAATAAACTTTCCAAGGACACCAAATACCTTCCTGGCATAGCGACCTTGAATAAATGCTCACCAGAAACCATATGCAAGTGTGTTCCTCAATAAAGGAAATATTTAACTCATACAGCAAACCTTCTTCTCTGGAACACCTCCTGGTCCTGATTCTCCAGCAAACATATAAGAAATACTTCATACAGTGAATTCAGTATTGTCTTGCAAAACACTTAAGGAATGAACCTCTCCTTCACAGGAACCTTTAAAATCTCCCCAGGGGCTTGAATAGAGCTTGGAGAAGCTGAACAAAAGTTGTTTTGTTGCCACACATGAATGTCCCCTACCTCCCAAAGCTTCTTGTGTCCTGGGGAAGCAGTCTGGTCTCACTGCTGGCATGACCCTTTACGGGGAATGTGATCAGAAAGATGGTGAGGAATGAGGGAAAAGTTGGGATGGAAGAGCTATTCCTCTTTGTGTTTTAGTCTCACATATTTCCTGACCCAAATGATGCTTGCTCATTCTTCCAGATTTAGATTCCCTTCAGGAAAATGCAGAAAGATCGGGAACTGTAGAACTAGCCAAAGATATTTCTATATGGAAAGGTTCCAAGTCAATCTTCCACGAACACTTCCCTTGTAACTCCACAATCTCCCGACAAACTGCAGGTTCTCTGGGGCTTGACAAAAGACAATGAGAGGGAACCCATAAGGAAAATCTTTTAACTGCTACAACTCCCACTAAGGTGGCTCTTCAGTTCTGCACTCAATAAGATCCAGCTGACATTCAGTGAAAATCGTGACATTCAAATTAAAATTGATTCAATGTATGCCACAGGAAACTCCAGAGACCAGAAATGCAGGCACAGCTGACTGAGCTTTGTTATCTTTTCCAACCTCATGGGCTAATTCACACTTTCTGCCCAGAGCACTAGTGAGAATGCCAAACATTCACATTTGAAACGGCTCCTGTTTTAATGATGCAGAAATTGCTCTTCTGCAGGCTGAAAAGAGCCTCAAAACTCAAAACTGACTTGGGAAGTCTATGGTAGACATACCAACGAAGTACATAATGATATTTAATTTTATTTGTGTAACTGTAGGCTAAAATATTTAGCCTGCAGTGCTGCTTGCCAGTGGCTGAGGCACAAACTGCGGTAAAAGTCAAGGCAACTGAGTATGCCTGTCACAACAGTGAGCTCCTGTCTCCAAAATCTCACAGAATGGAAAGACACCGTTCTGGGCAAAACCTCTTTTTATGTTCATCTCCATTGTTGAGTCCTCCAGTAAAATTGCACCAATATCTGCTGTGAAGAATAATTTCTAGGCCCTTACTTAAATTTTCATAAAGAAAAATACAGTAATCTGTATTGGACATTGTATCTTGTTTTTACATATTTTTCTGTTATTTCTATGCAATAGAAAAGGACATGATTTATAAAAGTACTTGGTAGTTCTTAATAATACATGGGCAACGGTGCTTTTTTTCCCACATCCTCCAGCTACCATAGCCACAAAGGCTTCAGGCTGCCAAAGCCAAGGAAAGACTGTGATGTGTGGCACTCCTAATGGCCATTGTGGAGATGGCTCAGACACTTGAAAAAGATTAAAAGTCTCCCAAACCCACCTAACCCTTATCTCCCTCAGTTCTAGCCAAATCGTCACAAACTCCCATTTTGCGACATTCTAATCTCAGGACCTTGCTTAGATACCAAAACCCCTCCCTTCATGCTTGTGTTAATTATATACATGGATTGCAACATGTTTTAACAAGTACTCAACACAGTATCAGTTCAATCCATTAAGATTTCCTGAGGAAGTCTTTCCTTACAGCACTTTCCACATGATCTCATGAAAACCTTGACATTTCTCAGTAATAATGCTCTGAAGTGGTTGAATAACTGCCTCAGTGACTTCTAGTTTACCACCTGCAAAACAATGTAGAATACAGCCAGTCTCCTGGGAGATTCTATAGGGTAACAAAAGCATATTGCCACCATTTTACAAGTGTGAGTCTTCAAACCACTGTACGAGTTTATCTCTTTTGTAAAATTTTCTGTGAATTCCAAACTGATATGCATCACGCCGCCTTTTTACGACGCAGCTGAGCCGTCGCTCTGGGATTTGGACCAGCAGATGTTCACCTTGGCACAGACAGAATTGACCTGTAGGTGCCTGTACTGGGTTTCTGTGGCCAGGTTTTGGTAGTGGGAGGGCTATAGGGATGGCTTCTCTGAGAAGCTGCCAGAAGCTTCCCCCATGTTCGACAGAGCCAATGCCAGCCAGCTCCAGGATGGACCAGACGCTGGCCAAAGCCAAGCTAGGTGGCAATGCTGGTGAGGCGTGTGTGACAATGTATTTAAGAAGGGAAAAAGGGGTTCTGTGCAGAAGCAAATTGTGGCCAGAGAAGAGAAGAGTGAGAATATGTGAGAGAAAGAGCTCTTCAGACACCAACGTCAGTGAAAAAGAATGAGAAGGAGGTACTCCAGGTGCTGGAAACGAGATTGCCCTGCAGTCTATGGTGCAGACCATGGTGAGGAAGCTGTGCCCCTGCAGCTCATGGAGGTCCATGAGAGTGGAGGAGCCATCACTAGAGCAAGTGGATGACTGAAGCAGGCTGCGACCCCATGGGAAGCCTGCACTAGAGCAGCCTCTGGGCAGGACCTGAGGGCCCATGGAGAGATGAGCCCATGCTGGAACAGGTTTTCTGGCAGGACTTTTGACTTTATTGGGAAGGATGTTGGAGCAGCCTGTGCCTGAAGGACTGCACCTCACAGAAAGGGACCAATACTGGAGTGGCTCATGAAGAACTCCAGTCCATGGGTTGGACTCACTTTGGAGAAGATCATGGAGCACTGTCTCCTATAGGAGGGACCTCACATTGGAGCAGGGAAAGGACTTGTCTCTCCAAAGAGGAAGCAGCAGCAGAAACATGTGACAAACTGACCATAGCCCCCATTAACCTTCTCCCTGTGCTGCTGGGGCAGAAGTAGAGAATCAGGAATAGAGTTAAAACTGGGAAGGAGGGATTTGTGGAGGGAAGGTGTTATTAAAATTGTTTTGCTTCTTGTTATCCAAATCTGATTTTAATTGCTAATAAATTCAACTAATTTCCCTTAGTCGAGTCTTTTGTGCCAATGACAGCGATTGGTGAGTGATCTCTCTCTGCCCTGATCTCAACTCATGAGGCTTCTGCTATATTTTCTACCCCCTGTCTGGTTGCAGAAGGGAGTGATAGGGTGGTTTTGGTGGGCACCTGGCATCCAGCCAGGGTCAACCTACCAGAGTGACAGAGCCCTGCCCACCTGGAAAAAAGCAGGAGGGAGGAACCACATGCAGAGATTGGCCCAAATCACAGTGCCAAAGAAGTGCTAAAAAAAAAATGACTGTTTTTCCTTGGGAAGTCATGCTTAACTGTTCCTTTCAGAACCCCAGAGCTTGCAGTGGTAGTGGCAGGGATGCTACAGGATATTAAGAGGCACATATATATAAAGGAAAGGCCATGGGAATTCTGAGATGAAAGTGCAAAAATGAATGGAGGCACAAGGAATGACTCATGCCCTTCCCTTTCTCTCATTTTCTATTCAATATAACTATATATATATTCATAAAAAAATCATCACAGTAAGGGAGATCTGCAGAGAACCTTGCCAAGGAATGTGAAACGCACTATGCTGCATCTAACAGACTGTAACATTTAAAACGTGTTTTGCAGATCCCGTACTTGCAAGAATGAGGTCCGCTTTTTAGCTTAATTTATGTTTTGACTTTGAAATATCTCTTCCCAGGTCTCAAAGAGTATCCAAGAACACTTGTGTTACCTCTTCCAGCAGGAAAGCCACAGGTAATCTCTCTTGCTACAATACAAACAGATTAGCATAATACTTAAGTATACTTACATATTTCCATATCTGATAAATGATATATGATTTTGAGTATGTTCCAGTTCTCTACTTTGATCCTGACCAAATACCTGTAGGCTCTTTACAAAAGGCACTTCAGTACCATTTTTTCCACAAGTTCTAAATTCTCTGCTTAACTATTCCCGTGAAACTCAGCTTAAACTAGCACAGTTGTCATCAAGCAAAATCTGATTAATGGCATAGAAAACACTCCAAAACATTTGCGACTACCCGGTCGGCAGATGCCTGAAAAGGCAAATAACTTGTCTTGGTTGAAATTTATATGAGGTGGCTGTGGGTGTAGCACATAACTACACCTCAGTACTTGGTCACTTTGGAAACTGCATATTAAGACCCATGCTGAAAATATTTCAGGTGAATGATGTGAAACAAGTAATGGGTCATTGTCATTGCGACATGTGGGATCCACTTCAAACATCATGTAGATGACAGGTAGCATGGGGGTCTCACGCTAAGTGCAAACTACACTTTAAACCCTTAGAGTGTGCATATCTGAATTAAAAAAGAGAAGAATGGAAACAGCCAACTTGTCCTCACATCTACTCCCAAGTGTCTTTGAGACAGACCTGGTCTCATATGAACAAACTTTAAGAAAAATCCTGAGTCCAAATACCAAATACCTAGGAAGGAATCATCCAGGTCAACAAAATCCAAACTTAGCCATCAATGCCATCATAGCTGACACAGCTTAAGCACCGTGCTAACATGTACCAGTTGATCCAACCTGGAAAGCCAGACCAGCCATTTTTAATAGTATCTTTTAAATAATCCTGATGTTAATTGCTAGTTTTGATATTTGTTGAGTTTACTTGAAGCAAAACAAGCCTTAAGAAAATACTACTGGGAACAAGAAAAGCAACAGACTGCACTACACAAAATTGCAGAAGTTTTATTATACTAAACTTTAAGTAAAACCCCAACATGCACTCAAAACACTACAATGCAGATCTTATTTCAAATGCAAAGATAAATCCTGCTAATGAGTGGAGGAACGGCAGCACATTTTACTAAAAGACTTTTTTGATTCAAATTTTTTTCCTTAAGACAATAGAACACTGTCACATGTTAGAGAGCATCTCTTAATCCCACTGCTCTCAAAGGCAGCTGTCAAGCAAAGGTACTTTTGAAAATCTGGCTAGAGAAATCATTAACTTCATCTGTTAAGGCTGACTTCTCTTCGTAAACCATTTTGGATGTTCACAATTACATAAAGTTGGAATTTTTCTCTCTTGCAATCTTAACGGTATTTTCTGCTTTGACTGTCTCAGACTTAAGCTATTTGCAGTAGGAATTCTGTTTCTCATATTCACCACAGAAATTCAGGCCTAGACAAACTTAGGACACTTGGCTGTTACCACAATATATTTCTATTACTAAATCAGTGTTTTCCCTTTCATCTGTTGAAGGACTCACACACTCTAGAGTACCATCCTCCACACACCTCTACCCTTCAGTACCGAAAAGAAACACTCTGATGGCTGTATTTTCCCTCCTAAGTCATGTGTGCCTGAAGGACATCACTGTGGCCTTGTCAGCTCAGATCTTAATAAATCAATCTTGCCTGAAAACATTCCTTTTAAGTTTTCCTTTCTCTTCAAATAAAAATCAGAACTACATTTCCAATACTTAATTGAAATCTTATGAGATTTTGAAGACCTTATCACCTAGAGCTGTACAGATGTTTGGATAAAGCCCTGGAGTTTTCTAACATGTTTCAACTGGCATCCAAACGTTTGGGCAGTTTTTCAATGCTCACACTCTTTCTGATTTAACTGAGGCAAAAATGGAACAAGCAACAAAGAAACACTGAGGAAGAAACTCAGAAGTAGACTACAAAAGCCTGCCAGAAATTGCCAGGAATATTTCGGTCTGAAAATCCATCTGGAAATGGGTTAAAAGGTGGATTTCTTCTCAAGAGGGTCTGATTTCTGACAAGGGAGTCTCCATGACAGTATTTTTAAATGTCAATTTTAGCTGAGTAACAAGGAACAAAGGTACCTGCTTGGCAATTTCTATCCAGTATTTCTCCAGGAGACTGTAGGATGTTCTTATTTGTCTGAAAACCACCCGTACTCCATTCAGATTATAAAGCTTTCTTATAGCAACTAAAGAGAGAATTTCTTATTGATGTAGATGAGATGTTCTGAAATGAATCTTCTCTATGTTTTAATTTCCATGAAGACTTTAAAAATGAAATTACATTTCAAGTCAGCAGCACCTAAGTGTGATGGCTTAGGTAAGATTAACTTTTAAAAATTTTCTTTCCAAAAGACTTGGTGGCAGCTGTGAAATTTTCCTTAGACATATACTGTGCCATACACAAATGTTCCTACTCCAGACTAGAAATGGGTAAGCCTATACTGATAGGAAGTGCACATAGCAGACAGTCTTCTGAATAATTATAAAGAACTAATACTTTTTGTTTCTATACGGACTTGCCTTTCAGCTAGGAACATCTCTGCTGGGAGGTCTTAAGTAGCCAAACAGAAATATGTAATATCCTTCTGTGAAGTTTACCTGCAGCTGCATAAATGCTTCTCCAGCTCTTCCTGTACCTGGTAGGGAAACTAGATCTGCTCATCGACAGCCACAGAGGGACAGGAAATAATATGGACCCATATAAAAACCAGTCTTTCCAACACTGACAGAACATTCATGGAGTGAAACTGGTTAACAGATGAATATTGACTTGGAAATGAATGCACAGATTTCTTTTTTTTTCCTTTTTTATTTTTTTTTTTAATTTCCCACTTACCTGAATAAACCCATGACAAAAACATGGTAGTGGTATTGGCCTGACCTACATATACTCCATTTCAGGGTATGGGATTTCTAATGATTTAAAAATTAGGACTATCCCATAATTTACACAATGTTTTCTGTACTTGTTAAAAAAAATTATTATTTTTAACTGATATAAAAATTTTAAAAAGTATTTTTAAAATATTCTATTGCTATCCCTGAATAAAATGCTGTCATAGGAGACTGTTGTCACAGCCAGACAGAAACAAAGTAATTCTCAAATTTGAATAACTTTTTTTTTAAAAAAAAAAAAAAGCTACATTGTTTAAATTATAGCATTTTTTTTTTTTTTTCCATGGATGGGCAGAAGAACATGACTGTTTCTGTTATTGAAAAAGGAGAACAACACATTAAACATGTTGTTATGCTTTTACCCTGAAACCACTCTTTTTCTATGTTCTTATTAGTTATCGACTAAAAAAGCTCAATCAGACTTCTCTACAAATAGATTAAATAGAAATATCATCAGTGGTTACAGCTGAGCCTCAGGTATATTATAGATAATTTAGTTTTTCTTTGGGTTTTTGGTGGGTTTTTAATGTTTTTTTTAAAAGAGGAAAAGAGTTACAATGGTGTTTCTGAGGTGGTGTTATCACTGAAACACAGCATAATTGTCACATAATTTGTCCCAGGTCTCATGACCGCTGGGAGCTGGTCTGCATGTTCACAGAACATATCCACTATAGGTTGGTATGCAGCCTGCTCCATATGCTGCAGGAAAAGCTCAGCACCTATGGAGTGACATCTCAAAGCTAACCACTAATAATAAACCTCACCATTCTAATTCCACTGTCATGTTTTGCATCCAATAACTTTCCAGTCCATATTCCTAAAAGACTGGAAGCCAGTTCCCTGCTGCTCTTTCCTCCTCAGCAAACAGCTATTTCTCCATTTACCTCTTAGTGAAGCAAAACTGCATTTTCCCTGGGCTAGGGCAGAGCTCTGCTTTCTGAGAAAGTTGATAAAGCTGTGAAAATAGGACAGGCAGGACCTAACTCTGACAAACATGACAGGAATTACTCAAGCGTCAGCAAAAAAATAATTACTTCCATGGCTACACATCTATGAAAGCTGGATTTTCTTCACACCAACTGCTAGTGTCTGTGGATGCCAGATTTTTACGGTGCTTTTCTGCCAACTTGCTGAAAATAATATGCCTTTTTGTTTCTGAAAGTGGAAGACGTGTCATGTTGCTGCATTTTATTCTGATGGGTAAAATACATACTACTTACATTTCCAAGCCCTCAAAGGCAGGTTGCCTGGCTTAGCCTGTGATAAACAGAAGGCTAAGTAGACACCTCCTCTTTTGTTTTCATTTTCTAATATTGCTTTCACCACCTTGGAAGCGGTAAAAATATTATCACCCAAGACAAGAAGAACAAGATGGGAGGGAAATACAGTTTAATTGATGACACAGATCTCATGCAAGTAAAGGGAAGTCCATTTTTAAATCAAGAGAATCTGATTTCAGGCCAATCTGGAAACCACAGCAGACAACGATCGCCTTAAACAGGGTGAGTCAAATTCTTAATTTTGTTTTAAAGAAAAAAAAATGTTGTATTGGCTCAACTCTGAGCCCATACAGCATTGAGATGAATACAAACCATGATGCATTAGCAAGCAAAAGATTATGATGTCACCACAAATGTTATGAAGTCACTATTTCCAAACATAAAAGCAGAAAAACAGATTTACAGGAATGATATGGGCCAAGTTAGGACTTTTTTCATTTTTTTCTTATTTTTCCTTTCAAGAATAATAAATAAAGCTATCCAATTTGCAATCATAGTGCTTTCTTTCTGCATTGCTCATTGGCACGACATAAATACTATATAAAATGGCCTGATTACAGGTTTTAAAGTAACTCAATTGACTGAAATAATTCTGTGCATCTGTTTTTCATTTTCAATTTTGTTCATATCAGTAGTGCACTATTTTCATGTAGTCATACCTCTGGTATTCAACTTTTTGCTTCTATCTTTACAGTCCTGGTATAGTCTTTTTATGGTAAAAGGGATGGGGTGGAGGAGAGGAACAAATAATAGGTGAAGCTGCAGCAAATGGCACAAGGATACAGTCCCTTCCTGGAAAGAGGATTTTGTGGCGAACCATTTCTCCCATAATGCATCCCACAGACCATATATCCACTAGAACAGCAGAGACAGGGAAGTGAAGAAGGAGGAAAAAAAAGCAAAGTTAACTACGACATTTCACTCCTAAAGGAGGGGAAAAAGAGCAGGTTGATCAGAACAGTACAGTTTGTTTTGTGGTTTTGTCGGGTTTCTTTTTCATGTCTCACCAAAAGCTAAAATAAATAAAGAAGTAAAAGCCGTGTCAGCTCAACAGTAGTTAGTAACAACAGTGGAAAAATTTTAAAATAAACATTTTGGGTAAGGTCCAGAGCTAGCAAGTAAAGATTTAGTAACAACTGCACAGACCCATGCTTTAAAATGAATTTAAGGTGAAAAAACAACTTTTTTTTTTTCTTCTTTCAGAAAAAAATTCAAACCCAGATAATAATAGTCTGGAATAAATTCTGCTTTCAGCCAGGCAGTTTCTAGACTTTGTCTTGCAGCAGTACACAAAAAGTTCCAAATGGAACTGCTCACACAAGTAAAGGTCTTATGGTTAAATTCCACCCTTAAGGGTTAATTAAAACTCCTGCTTCAGCATCTGTACCTACACCCTATCTATAGGTACCTACCTAGAAGTATCTCTCTGTACCTACATACCAATTGGAAAGAACAGGACAGTGTGTCCTGAGTGGGCTCTGCTTTGTACTGTGTAGGTAGTCAAAATAAATGCTAAAACAAATGCTCTGCAGGACAAGTACCAACAAGACTAAGGACATTTCTTACTCCTGATCCTGCCTTCAGCTTTCAGATGCAGTATGCATAGCTGCTTGATCTGCTTGCCTTTGGTGGGGGTTTTTTTGCCCTTTAGGTCTTACAAGAAAAAAAACTGGACAGAAAGTGACACAGAATGCATAGGGAAAAACCCTCTGTATTCCATGTGAAGAGGAAAAAACTGCTTTCAAATGCTTTAAAAGGCTATGGGTTTTTTTCCCAGCTTTGAATCCTCCTGTTGTGGTCAT
This sequence comes from Serilophus lunatus, assembly GCA_013399895.1. Classification (NCBI taxonomy): domain Eukaryota; kingdom Metazoa; phylum Chordata; class Aves; order Passeriformes; family Eurylaimidae; genus Serilophus; species Serilophus lunatus. The sequence continues at coordinate 796,902 of VXBA01005600.1, read as the reverse complement.
ATTGGACCTAACAAGTTTTCTCCTCTTTTTCTTCCCCCTTTTTGATCCTCCAAGAGTGATCCAAAACAAACCAAAGAAACAAACAAACAACTCATTTCTTGGTAAAACAAAATAAAGGTGAAATGTTCCATTTGGGAAAAGGAGGGTACAGATATCAGGGGCATGGGAGAGCAAAAGCATGCCTGAGGCAGTGGCAGAGTTTTCTTCATAGAGACAGTTTTAGGACCTTTCATAGAAGTGCAGCAAACTGGTGATAATTATGCATCTTTAGCCAACCAAGTGCAGAAAGAAAATGAAAGCAGTGAACAGTCCTTATATAGACAGTACATAGTTAGAGGGGAAAAAAGTAGGGGAGCTTCAGTAATGTGGCAGCATAGGCCAGAGCAGGGAAGCAAAGAACAACCCTTTCTGTTGACTTCCCTGGGAGTTGGATCAGAGCCCCCAAGCAGATCAGCTCCTCTGGCTGCTGACCTTCATTTTTAAATATTTTCTTTTCTTTCTCTGTTTATTTTGGCCTTGTACAAGTAAGACAAGATCATTCATCTTAAGCCAGATTCATTGACCAGGGAAGTCAAAGGAAGTCTCTATGTTAACTTCAATGGGCATTTGATCAGGACCTTTAGATGTGGCAAACATTCTCAGAACCTTCCCAGCTGCGTATTTCATCACAAAAGTGTGTCTAACTTTTTCTTAGTGTAGTTTTAATCACATGAAAAATAAATGCTTTCTCTGTCCTTTCAGGGACAATAATAACAACAATAGTAGTCATCTACTAAAAGTCTTGGGGGAAAAAAAGAAAGCAAAAGGATTCATTTGATGATAGAAGGAACTCTGGATATTGACTAAGGAACTAGCTAAAGCGTGGCGATTCTAGTTCAAATTTCTAGTGGCACTTAGCAAAAATTTAAATCAGAAAATACTTTAAGGAAGATTATTCCCTTTTCAGAAGTTATTCTCTATATTTAGACTCTGCTTAACAATTCTCTCCTTTTTAGACTTTTGTATTAAAATGTATACTCTAAATTCATAAACATTACAAATAATTTATACAGAGACTTGCTAATTTCAGAAGAGATTGTGTGACTATGCCTTTAGTAGTTCTTAAGTAGTTCTTAAGCTCCCAAAATCAGTTTCACTGCCCTTTATAGGATGCAGTTAGCTGCTAGTAGACGTTCTCCCACAGGTTAACTAACCTCTTCAACATAAATTAAGTAGGACAGTTTTTAATAAATTCCTGGTCTGTATTTGCCACTGAAAAGTCTCTTTGTCAAACAGAGAAGTGGTAGCTTTTGATAGTAGAATCTGAGTCATAGTGCATTCCCACCTTTCCCAACTGATCTACCTGGCATTCAGATGCAGTTCTCAGTTTTGTAACAAAATGAGAATCACTTATAAAGTTTTCCCTTCATGCTCTGTGAAATGTGTGTTCTTTCTTTCCTGCTTCTCTACAGCAAGCACCCTACCTGCTTTTCACAATCTTTCCAGGGAGAAAGATCTCTTACAGACTATTCTGAGCAAAATCCTACTTGCTTCTAGAGAGATTGCATACAAATTCTACACATTTTTTTTAGCTTCAGCTTTTTCCTCTTCTTTGCAATTCTACTTGCCATTAAAAAAAACCAACGAAACAACAAAAAATCACTCAAAAAAAACAAACAAAAAAACCTACCAAACCAAAAAAAAAAAAAGAAAAAATCCTCAACCTGCAATATTTATAATTAGATCTTAACCACATGAAATCTGTCAGCAAAACTTAGGACTTTAATTAAATCTATCATGAAGAAGGAAATCATTCTTGAAATTCAGATCTAGATCTGGAATTGCAGAAATTCTGGAATGGCTAGGACTTGCTATTTCAGCTTGTACCTCTTCTTCCCTCAAACAACTCAGAGACCCAGACTCAGTTTTAGAATACATCACTCGTTCAGCAATACCAGTGGCTCCCTCACTGTTTCTCAGCTGCAGAAGCCATCCTAGTCAGAAAGACCTAACTGTATTTGTTAAGTCCAATCATAACCAAGAAAAAGTTTCTTAGTACTCTGCAATCCCAGACCAATAAATTAACCAGCATTGCATCCCAAATAGATTCTGTAGCTGCAGTGAGAAACTGCTCTAATTCAGGATGTCATTTCCAATTGCATTTTCTCATTGTCCTTCAGGTGCCCCTTAGAATTGTAGAAGCAGACCCTGAACTTCAGGTCACACTGTGCTATGAAATTGCAGCCCTACCGTTCTCCTTGTAGCCCATTCCCAAGATGACCTCTGGTGCTCTGTAGTAACGTGTCACCACATACGGAGTCATCATGAAGCTAGTGCCTGCAGTTCTGGCCAGTCCAAAATCCAAAATCTTCAACGTGCAGTCAGATTTTACTACAATATTACTTGGTTTCAAATCCTGCAAGAGACAGTGAAAAGACACATGACTGTCCTTCATAAAGCCAGGCGCAGCTGTGATACACACTGACAGTTTAAGTCAACCTTCAAATATTCTTTTACTCTTTTGACACAGTTACTAGCAGAAATACTTGTAAATATACAGCAAAAGCTTGGTACTGTTTTTCTAGCAAACTGTTTTAACTTGGCATACTGTGGGGCTTTACCTGGATAGCAGGAGGCTACTGGTGTTAAATTAACTGCATTTAGCAGTTCAAGAAACCAGGATTAGTATAAGAGTACTGCTTTCATAACGGTTTTTTTGGTTGGTTTATTTTTTAAATGCTGTGAGAGCCTAACAGAGACATTCCAACTGAACATGTGGAGATACCGTAAAGCTTTGTTTATAATAATTCAACTCATCCTTTCCTGGATGACTATCTCAAAGCCAATTCTATTATCCTTTGCTAAACACACAAAATGCCAAGACAGGAGAACTGTGTATTGTAAAGCAAGACCCACTTTGCAACTCCTTTTATCAGTCCGTCTTTTCTTTATCTCGTAACAGAAGGGCAACATCTTTGCACTTTTTTTTCATCTGGAAATCCCAAATTAGTAAAATCACATTTCAATAAAGAAGTCAACTCAAGGTTTTTTTCAACCCATTCAGAATTTCCTCCTGCTCACAGTCACTTGAACTGTTTCCCTCTGCTGCCAACAATCACACATAAAGCTGCCTCTGGCATTCACAGCCCGTTTCCACATCCTTACCAGACACAGTACACTGATGTGGAAAGGCAAAATGAGAGGACACACTTAACATAGATGTAACAGTGTTTTTATTTGTTTTAGCACATGTAAATGACAGCAAATGCCAGTTCCATATACCCAGATCTCTGCATATCCCAACCAAGGAATACTTGGACCAGACTACAACTTCGAAGTGTCTGAATGTCACACATGAAAGATACATCTAACTGCATGGTCAGGAGAAATAATATTTATCTATATATTTCAGAGACCATAACCACTTTGACGATTTCCAGTGCTTATTATTTGGTTATTATTGATTATTAATAATCACATTAACCTAACACAAGCATGGAGCTAAGGGGATGGACTATGACTCTTAAGCTCATTGTCATTTTACTGGGAGACAAAGCTTTGATCCACAGTACACAAAGAAGTCAAGCGGTACTTAAAATCTTCATGATTATTTCACATGCTTCCTTAAGTTTTAAACCAAATGCCCCTTACCCTGTGAATAATTCCTGCAGAGTGAAGATGCTTGATACCACAGAGCATTTGGTACAGTAGATAAGACATTCGCTCATGGTCTAGTTCCATCTGAATGACCTGGCACAGATTGGCATCCATTAGCTCCATTACCAGGTAACTGAGTGGAAAAACAAAGTCACAGGATTATTTTCTGTGTTGAAGAGGAATAACAGCATTATCTCAAATAAATAACAATGCCTTTTCTAGCTTCAAAGTTCACTTTATTTTTGATGTCTGCGAGTAACACAGCTGGAGACTGGGCCCACTCACAACGGTACTATGGTGGTGTTTGTATTTCACTGCAAAGACAATATTCTTTTAGCATTTCAGCAAAACTGGTGGATTATTAGCCCTTTTTTTGTGCATTCCCTATGACAGAGACTATCCCCTACATGGGCAATCAGGCAGCACAACACAGAAATGTGCAGAAAACAAAAGTCACGAGCACCAAATGACATAACTTTGACCATTGCAAGGAATGACTACCAAAGTACATGAAGGAACCAGAAGGAAATAGAGGTGTCAGAGAGGCTAAAATACGCATCCCCATGCAAAATGCCTCTGAAACTCCTCCTAAGATTGCATGACTCCAGAAAATTCTCACTACAGTTAACAGGTTAGTGCTGATATCAGAATACAGAATAGGAATAAGTTTCCATACAACGTATACAGAATATGTGAAAGACAGAAGCATAGAAGGAGAACAACTATATAAAACACAGAGCATTTAACACTTTATTCACAGCAGGTTTCTACTATGCACGGTAGTGGTTGTGCAGCAGGGTGCAGGCAGGCAATTTTACTTAGCCAAAGGTCATATCAAAACAACATGGAATCCAGTATTTGTCACTTTGTAAGCATCAAAAGAGCTCTCAAAATGGGAATGCAGAATATTTGTCTACCCACTAGACTCATACAATCTTTTTTTGAAGGGCTTACAATCTTTATTTTGCTGAATTATTGCATTCAAGATACACTGTAATGCCTCACACATCTCTAAAGCTTTAGCTTAATTACTGCCTCTGTTACTTACACATCCTGGAACTCCTCCAGAGATTTCTGTGGTGTGAAGACATTTAATAAACTGATAATCTGAAAAGCAAAGTAAGACAAAAGAATGAAGAGAAGTGATATACATAACCAGTTGAACCCATTTTGAAATGTGTTAAAGGATAAACTGTTTTTTCACCGCTCAGTTTATATTAATACTTCTCACTTTATGGGTCAGTTAAAATTTGGCAGCATTTAAAATAAAATACTGCAGATCTCCAAGATTTCTTCTAGGTCAACTTAAAAATGTCTGTAAGAAAGATAAGCAGTGACAAACTAAAATGCCATTTGGCACAGTCTATAAATAAGCTCATGGAAGATCTTCACTCTCTCATGTGGGCATACAATACCAAACTGAATGCAGCCCTTGAGCACAATTTACTTTTTTCATTTCCTCTGTTTTAAAAAGGAACCAAATAAAACAATTTTCTTTCTAACACACCAATATACACACCACTTCTCCAGCTACCTACTGAAAACTTACATTTTTATGATTCACACACTTCATGAGGACCAGCTCCCTGTATGCTCGCTTGGCATGAGTTTGGTTCTGAAATGGTCTGCTGAGCTTCTTAATGGCCACGTTTCTGTCGAGGACAGCATCATATGCAGCACTGCAGTAATTACAAACACAGGGGTTATGCATCTTAGGGGGTATCCAGCATTTCTCATGGCAAATTCCCGAGCCTCAAGTCTACTATTTCCTTTTTTTTCCACTGAGAAAAAATACTGGGACAGGAGGAGAGAGTTTCTAGCAAGAAAAAACAAGACATCAAAAGGAAACATGTAGCACCACATCTGCAGATAACAACATGCACTGTAGCTGCTTCTGAACTCCAGCTCTGTAGGAAATGGACACTTATTTTCAAAGAGTGGGGGTAAAAAGCATTAAGTAATTTCAAATCAAAATACAATAAAAACTGGATAAGACAAAAAATTGTTTCATAAAGCAACTCTCTGTGCATTGGGTACAGCAGAGAGGTTTTTGCTTTTCCCATCACAATTAAGGACATCTTCACCAACTGGCTCAAAGAATAATTGCCCACTTACCCAAAATTAAGTTATTTAATAATTCTTTGAGACTGTATCATCCAACTGCAATAATATACCTAGAAACAGAACCATTTCATAATTTTTTTTACTGTTTCTTGATAAGAAAAAATTTGTTACAGATGCCCAGTTACCAATTTTGAAAACTTTAAAAAATACAGGCTGTTGTTTGCAAAGTGGGCTTTTAAAGCTGGGATCTTAAATTTCTCTTTGAACTTTTATATGTTAGGTACAGTCTTCAGCTATTTCTACAATTGTTACCTCCCATGAATTTGAACCACTTCTTTAGGTGATTCAAGTCCGACTACATAAATTTTTGTCTTCTGAATTCCACAAAGCACATTAAGTCTTAGAGACATTCACAACGGTCTTCCAACCCTCTTCCTGATCTTTCCTTTTACAAAGAATGAGAAAAAGCATCATACAAGTTTCGTGCAACAACAGTTTATTTCTCAGGAGATAAATTAACAAAACCACTACTAGTTCTAAAAATCACCTTTTTAAGTATCAAAGTAAATATTCAGAATCCTGTAAGACTTTTTCTTATTAACTCTTGCTTATTGCAGACATTCACTGACAGAGTCTTACTGACCTAGTGCAGAGCAGAATACATGTAAGAATCACAGAATCACTAGGTTGGAAGAGACCTCCAAGATCATCTAGTCCAACCCTTACCCTAGAACCTCAACTAGATTAGACTATATCACCAAGTGCCACGTCCAGCCTTTTTTTAAACACATCCAGGGATGGTGACTCCACCACTTCCCTGGGCAGTCCATTCAGTTCCCTGGGCAGTCCATTCAAGCATCAGAAGTTTAGTCATAAAGCAAACATAAATGTACAGGTGTTCAAAAAAAGTACAAAAAGTGTAGGCTTTTGTATGTCTTGGAAACTATACAAGAGGTGAAGAATCAGAAATGTTTTAATTACACTACTTGTGCATAAATAATACCAAATACATCCCACAAACAAAAATAATTTTTTGCTGAAGCTGATGAACAGTTTTGAAAATACTTTTAGGATTCATTTAGGAAGACTTGATAGCAGGGCAAGGGAAGTGATCCTTCTGCACTCTTCTGAAATGCTGGGTTCAGCTCCAGGCTCCCCAGTATGCCAAAGATAAGGACATATTCCAGCAATTCCACTGATGAGCCATGAAGTTGATTAGGGACTGCAACTTTTGTCATACAAGGAGCAGCTGAGTGAGCTGAAGTTGTTTAGCCCGGAGAAGATTTAGGATTAATCTTATCACTGTTTTTAAGTATCTGCTGGGAATGAAGGTGGAGCCAGGCTCTTCCGATGGTCCTGAGCAACCTGCTGTAGTTGACTCTACAGGAGGGTTGGACCAGGCACTCTTGATCATTGTCCATTCTGTCATCTGGTAACAATTTTTTACTCTCCTATTCTTATTCAGTAATAAAGCGTATAACTCATGACCCAGATAATACCATGCTAGGCACGTGCATAAACAAAGATACTGCACTCACTAGTTAAACCATATAAACAGCAGCTTCAATATTGAGACTCTAAAAGATCCCCAATTAAACTCAACTTTCACTAAACTAAACCTTGTCTTAGGAGAAGCACGATGTGTGATTTACAGCCCAACAATATGTAGCAGAAAGCAAACTTCCTGAAGCAGCTGTAAGAATCATGTCTCTCACCCTGATTTTGTTCAGCCGCAACAGGGCATCATAAAGGCCACAACTAAAACACCCCTGAATTCCATTAAGAAAGTAGTGAACAAATATAATGCAAAGCCAAAGTATTTAAAAAAGATCTTTCAACAGATAAATATTTTGTCTCTATTGTTCATGGAGATATATTGCAAATAGAGTTCAGCAGACGAACCTCTCAGCTAATCCATGTTTCTTGATCACCCAACTTCTATTAAGGAGAAAAGCCTACATGACTCATCAGAACTATGTAAGAGTATTTTGAATATTTTTAATAATCTTTTCTCATATTTTAATCTCATTAGATACATCGTAAAATTACTGATTAGGAGTTTCAAAACACCAAGAGTTTAGCGGGGCAAACATTTTCTTCAATTACTGATCTCCACTTGCTTTTCTGCATTTTCTCTTTGTCAAAGTAGGACACAAAAGCATCAATCCAAAGGCTTCTTAGCCTTTACATACCATGTAATTCCCAGTCCTTTACATAACATGGAGAAAAGAAAGCAATCCTTTGTACAGGACTATTTAGTTTGTGACACAAGCATCTTGATTGCAGTTCTATCCTTGTCTTCTATCAAATGGAAGGAGTCCAACTACTTGAAGAAGTCAATATGTAAATTCATTGCACTGGGTAAATTAATAGCCCTGGTGGTATTTTTCTATTCACCAGAGAGAAGCTTTTGTTTACAGACAGCCAATGTTGCATTTTACCACAACGAAATTACAGATACCACATGTAGATCCTCTCTCTGGTGCTTGCTGCACAAAATCCTTACCTTGGAACACCAAGGTTAGTAATGATGACAAACCTTCTTAAGACAAACTTCAATCGCTGGCAGAAGAGTGGCTGTATAAACAGGTAACCCAAGGGGGCAGGAATAAGAGAAAGAGAGGAATGAGTGTCTGTCAACTGTGCCAAAAAGGCTGAATGTGAAAGTCAATCTGAAGATCTCAAATAAGAGCCTGGACTTGCATCCAAAAGCCAGTGCTTCATCCTCCTGAAACTCTATCATAAAACCTCTTGCTGAACTATGAATTTAATTTTTAATTTATATAGTCTCCTGTTTTTATAACAAAGATTCTAAATCACCCCTGGTCTTGTAATAATATGATAGCTTTACTGCAATATGAGCTAAAAAAAGTCCTCAGAGTTTAGTACCATGTCTCTGGCAGCTGTAAAGACAGAAAATGCAGTAAATATATTCTTTCATTATAAATTCTGTATACAGTTAGTTTGACAAAGTAAATGTTCATGTTAAAAATGCCTTTTGAAACTGTAAATAACTTGAAACAAACCTATTTAGCAGAGAGAAAAAATTTTAGCCAGATGTGAATATAAACTTAAACATTTATGATTATAAATCTCTACCAAGAGACACATGTAATTACAGCTATTTAACAAGACTTTGCTGACTTCAGCAGGAAAAAATGAAGTATCTTTCTAGTTAGATTTACACAAACCCAGGTCATCATTTACCACTAATACTGTATGCAAGTTCAGAATGTAAAGATCAATAAGCTATGCTCTGTTGTCATACACTTGAGTCAGTCATTAAGTTTTATACTTATTTCAAAAAGCAAGGAAAAGTAGTCCAGTTTCATGTCCAAGTTTTGATTTCAGTAGACACTTACAAAGTAAATACCTAAAATTATTCTTCCCATACACAAATAACTCTTGTCATCAACAATGGAACTTAACATCTATCAATGTCATTATGTTCTATCCCAGAACAGACTTTCAAACCCACAGAAAATGTGTATTTTTTTAAAATCGACTCTTATAGATGGGTTCTTATACAATTTTTAAGTTTCAAGATTCTTTGGATGGGGCACATGCATCCTTTTCAAGGTGCTTATCCTATCTCAACACACCACTTCATTAATGTACTATTATTAGGTCTCAGATGGCTGAACAAAAGCCCAAATCAGGAAGGGAAGCTCCCAGCCCCCAGTTCTCCAGGGCAGGCTGTGAAATGGAGACTCTGGGCAAACTTAGCAAACAGCTTTTTATGTTAAGAAAGACTTTGCTGAATGTTGTAAAAATCCAAGGGACACTAAACATTTCTTTACCTATTACAACATACAGAAATATAGTAATGAAATAATTCTGGGAACTTACTTTATATTACGCCTACTTTCTGAAGTGATAAAGTTCAGTCATCTTTACCTTCCCTCAGAAAGGCTCCAGCTGCATTTCTGTTTATTAAAAAATCACTGCTATTTATATCTGTATTTCTTCATCCTTCTAAGCAAGATAGTTTTGCCATTGACATTTGCATTTTGTCTTATTTCTTTCAACCCAGCACAGCAAGTAGGAAGAAAGCTGAAACTGATCTTGCTGAACAAAGCAGTGATCTGTGTACTAGAAATACCCCAGTTATTTAGTGCTGAGATCTCCATCAGTGGAGAGAACTGGTAACCTTGAAAATCACATTTATCAAGAATGCAAATGATAGCTCATCCTCAACAATCGACACCCACATATGGAGCGGAACACACTCTATATACATGCTCAGATACACATTTAAGACTATATACACATGTAGATAAATATAAAAGCATAGATGTATGTGTATATATAAATCCTTTTCGCAGTAATTTCTCTGTCTTCAAAGCCCTGGGTTTCGGATAACTATCACTATTGCATTTTCTGAAGAAGTCGTTTTTAGGAACAACAAGAGCCAAATTTTTTTCCTGTATTAAGCAAAGTTTCTGTAAAAGTGGTTTGTGAAAGTTCAACTATAAAATATTTAAAGTGCTTTACCTTCTCTCCGCTTAAGGTCCCCTTTTAGGCAAGTACTCTAACAAAAAGGAGTGAAAAAGTTATTTTATTGGAAGCAAACTTTTAGTTTATATTATTTGGTTTATGCTTTTAGTGTATTCTGCTAGGGATTTTTGATGGGTTTTATTAGCTTCTTTTTTATGTTGACCTCACTTATCAGTCCAAAGTTTAGAATGAAATTAGACTAATTCTTATTTTTTTTGATCCTTTTGACATCAAACTTCGAAGTTTCTAAAGGCAGACACTCACACAAACAGTACATACTCCTCTCTCCAATAATTACTTTTAAACTGAAAAACTTTAAGTATTTTTAGTGTGAAAACTTCTCTCAAAAAAGTAAATTTAGTGAATGTTTTCCATGAAAATATGTCAAAGAAGAGAATTCTACACATGCATCAGCATCCAGAATGTTTGCTCCAAGCAGCACAAGTCAAAGGCCACTGTAATGAACAAGAACGTTTCAATGTCCTTATTACATTTGGAACCAAGCATGTGTGCTGAAAATCCAAAAAATAACAAGTATATCCCTACTGAAGACTGCAGACCTGTTGTCAGGAATGGCTACACTCTGGATCAAGTCTATTTCTCTGCAAAACACAGAGCAATGTAGTGGTCTCTGAGACAATATTCAGTGCTTAACGGATGGGGCATTCACAACTCTGGGCAACCTGCACCAATGCTTCACCACACTCATACAAAAGAATTTTTTTCTAATATGTAATCTAAATCTACTTTCTTTCTGTCTGAAGTCATGTCCCCTTGTCATGTCACTGCAGGCACTTGTGAAAAGTTTCTCACCATTTCCTTGTAGGATCCCTTCAGATGCTGAAAGGCTACAGTTATATCACCCCTAAGCCTTCTCTTCTCCAGGCTGAACAATTCCAATTCTCTCAGTCTTTCCTCATATGAGAGATGCTCCATCCTTCTAATCACTTGCTGGCCCTCCTCTGGACTCACTCCAACATATTCATGTTCTTCCTGGGCTGGGGATCCCTGAACTGGACACAGTGTTCCAGATGAGGTCTGGATAGATACCAGGGGTTGCTGCACCTTGATCTTTCTAACCTCATGGGATTCCCACGGTCTTACTTCTCAAGCTTGTTCGGGTTCCTCTGGATGGCATCTCATCTTTCAATTATGTCAACTGCACCACTCAGCTTGGTGTAGTCTGCAAATTTGCTGAAGGTGCACTTGATACCTTCATCTGTGTCATTAATTAGGATATTAAATAACACTGGTCCCAATATGGACCCCTGAGGGACACTTTTTGTCACTGATGTCCCTCGGGACTCTGAGCCATTGACCACTACCCTCTGGATATGATCATCTGACCTCTTTCTTATGCATCCAACAGCCCATCCATCAAATCCATCTCTCTCCAATTTTGAGAGAAGGATCTTTTGGGGGACTATGCCAAAGGCTATACAGAAGCCCAGATAAATGACACCTATAACTCTTCCCTTGTCCACTGATGTAACCATTCCATCATAGAAGGCCACTAGGTTGGTCAGGCAGGACTTGCCCTTCGTGAAGCTGTGGCGGTTATCCCAAATCACTTTCCTGTTCTCCATTTCCCTTAGCATAGCTCATAGGAGGATCTGTTCCGTGATCTTCCCAGGCAGAGAAGTGAGGTAATTCTCAGGGTTCTCCTTTCTACACTTCTAAAAGATGGGTAAAATGTTTCCCTTTTTCCAGATACCTGGGACTTCACCCAATTGCCGTGACTTGTCAAATATTGTGGAAAATTCCTTGGAAACTTTATAAACCAATTCCCTCAGGACTCTGGGATGCATCACATCAGGTTTAACAGACGTATGTACATTCAGGTTCCTTGGGTGGTCGTCAACCTGATATTTATTTATAGTGAGAAGGACTTTTCTCTCCGAGTCTCTACCCTTGCTGTCGAGGTATGGAAACCTCATTCAAGAGGTCTAGGTTGCCATTTAAGACTGAGGCAAAAAAGTTGTTGAGTACTTCAGACTTCTCTTCTGTGGTGGTGCTGTCTATTAATTGCCTCAATAGCTTACCTGCAGACAAAAAGTCCAAGCTCATACCTCACCCAGTCCCTTTACTGTAAACCATAAGGGACTAAATATTATCATTATCATATCCATAACTTCTGCAGCGCCATTATTACTATATTACTCATTTTGTTTCAAGCACTACAGTCATTGCCTGAAATGTCAAAGCCAAGCAGCCCTTTCCAGCAAAGATGAACAGGTAAACAAAATTAAATCATATTTCTAAGGGCAATTAGATCTGAAATTTATTCTGTAAAATATATTTCATAATGTATTCATTCCAAGACGGTCTTATTCGACAAACTTTCGGATGGGTGGTTTGAAGGAAGTTGTTTGAGCCATCATATGTAAGTCTCACAGATAAAAAAGGCTGGAACACTTATTTTAAGTGAACATATTTACAATAAAATTAGTTTAGTTACTTTTCTAATTACATGAGCTGGTGATGCCCTAACAAGAAACATTTTGGAATCCAGCAGTTCTGTTTATTGATGCAAAAGAAAGCTCTTCCTATAGCCATTCTCACTTACAAAGACACTGCAGGGATACAGTAGGAAACACAATGTGGGTACAGGTATACAGTTCACACATTGCCTGGCACATCACTTGTAAGGAATGCCATTTTAGTTTGCCTGAAGATTAAAATATTCATGAGGATGCTGAATATAAAGTATGTTTACATACTTCTCGTCTGTATGTGCTCTCCTAATTCTTTATACTTGGCTCTCAAAGCAACTTTCTGAATTAGGACTATAAAACCAATACTTTCTCGTTCTGCATGTCACTTGTCACTAACTCTCTATAAATTCTGATAGCTGGCAGTAGCTTTTGTTAACTGCCAGCATAGGAAATTCAACCTGGTCAGTGAAAGAAGCCAAGGGTTTTTTTCATTCTGCTTTAAAACAGCCCTAGACCAATATGCTTTCTCTTACACATGGCACATGTAAGAGGTGACAATCTCTTGGTTTCCAAACGGTACTACACTACTCACTTTTTGTATTAATTCATCCAAGATTTCACTGAAACCAGAACAATGTAAAAAAGCTGAAAAATAGATCAGAGCTGGTCATGCCTCTTAATATTCAGTGTCAGAAAACACATGGGCAAAAGAAGTTTAAGCACGATTTGTAGTTGGACCATATTGAATAGATGTTTGCTCAATATCTGGAGAATGGGTATAAGGCACTGAATCTGGCAAAGAGACCTCACACTCTGAACTGACAGAAGGCTATATAAATTTTGGACGGTTTTCAAGTTTGTTAAGCAGCAAAACCTGAACAAGTCCAGTTTCCTCACTTAGCAGCAATTTACAAGACCCGGGAAATAGTGACACTAAGGCAGAATCTGTTCACCTGGCAGAAGCTGAGTACCTAGCACACTGAAACTGTCAGTCATGAGACAAATCTGCTATTTTTGGATCTACAAACTGGAATAGAAACCAGCTACTCTCTTCCATAACCACCTCACAGCCATAGTTTAAAAGACTTACTGGCTTGCCTGACAAACCGAACAAAAGCTGTCAGTTCGCTGAATAAGAAACATTGTTTCACAACCCTTCTTGCTGCATTTCTCAACTGATTAAAAATCAAAATTCAACAGAGTAATAAAAGTGTACTGTCAGCAAGCCATCACTTACAATGTGATAATCATGGAAGGGAAGAAAGTCAATGTAAAAAGATTAATCCTGAAAGGTTACTCAAATTACAGTTTTCCAAAACTAATCCTGCAAATCTATTCTAGGCAGACAGAAACAGAAGAGCAGAGATGCCAAAATGTCACTTGATGCTTTTGTGGGAGGGAAGAAAGATGAGTGGTATCATATATTCCATCTTTACCTTCCCAGACAAAGGGAGTTCACAGCCTGCCCCTACACTGAGAGTAACTCAACCAACTGAAATAGCTCTAACTCATTCAGCACTCTTGTCCCACCGGGGCAATTCTGTGTCTGCAGTCTCTCATACTGAGGGACATCTCTGACACTTAAGTTGCCAGGAGGTAAAACACAAAATGTTTTATACCTGATGCATAACCAGCCAAAATGTCTTTAATCAACAGGAACACAATGAAAAATTACTTAGATTTTTGAGTTGTCCTGTTACATCAGAAATTTCAAGATGTAGATCTATAGACACAATTTTAAAACACAGTTTTTGTTTGAATCAGCCATTCCATCTCCTCCTGTGTCTGAATTAGTGATCCTACAGCTCCAAAACTGATTTCCTGTTTTTAAATGGGCACCAACCATTTTTGGATGAAAATTGTAACATCGTGAATCTAGAAAAGAAAATGGGAAAAAAAAATCTTAAAACCCTCCCAAAAACCAAACACCTCCATGTCCTGTTTGCCACTTGCAAAGGGACTCCTGTCTTTGAGTCTTCTTCCTTTCTGCTTTCCTTTGTAATTTCCTTTCTCTCCTTTTTGCCCACTCGTAACCATTCCGATGAGTTTTCCCGCTCATGTCATGCCAGACATTGTTCACAAACTTCACCCAGGCTTCAAACGGAATCTCTTGCTTCACACTGTCTGTTTTGCACGACTTCTGTTATCTTTTTTTTTTGGCCATCAATGTTTTTTATGTTAGTCTAAGGACAGGTCTTGGGACAAAGGATAATATTTTGCTTTACATAAAGCACTCTGAAGATCTGTAGATCATAATAATATCAGAGGATAAATAACAATACATACTTTCCATTCTGGCTCTCTTTTTTCTATATCTGTTTCCATAGATTCCTTGTTTTGATACATCCTCTTTTATTTTGATACTCTGTCCCATAGCCCTACCTCCCTGGTTCTATATGGTCACAACTGTTCTCCAATCATAGGAGAAATCCCTTGTTCCTATGAGGAAACAGGAGTGTTTTGTGCAATTGCTCTCATGTTAAACACATGGTAATCAGTGATAATGATGCAACAGTGTTCAGTTCAATGGGGACAGGATTTCAGGCGAATGACATAAAATGGTAAAAGTCAGTTAAGAAATTGCTGCAATGCACTGACAGTAGTTAATTTCAACCCTGGTTTCTTCCTTGAACTAAATTTTTTTTAGAGCTGTGTTCCAAATAGAGAATCTGACACAACCGGAGAAGCAAAGAGAACCTTGAAAAAAATCTGTCCAATTGTAGTAGTGACACAGAATAAACATGAGAAAAGGGATATCTGACAATGACAAAAAGGAAGTTTTTGACAGGGTAGAGTAAATAAGTACCTGACATCTGTAAAGGGAGTTATGAAATGTTATTTGCCTGATAGCAAAAGTTGTAAACTAAAATTGAGTTTCTAATCAGTCAACACAGAAAGAGATTCTAAGTTACACAAACATCACTGACTTCTCTGCAGACATAGATTTTACAAACAGCTGATACATTTTTTGGTGGCTCTAAGAAGATCATAGATGCTTTACCAGTCACAGCCAGGAAAAAAGCAGCTCTATGACCACAAATTGTACCAATCCAACTGAAAATACTGGCTGTAAACACCCTTAAAGGAGCCTGACCATACATTTACAGTACTGAATTTGTGACCAAGTAAAGTGAGCGTTGCTGTCAGGTTTCACGAAACAGATTGTGCAGAGATAGTTTCTGCTCAAACTTATTTACTTTTTTTCCCATAAACTTGTAAAGTATAAGTATGGAATAGATTTTGGTGCTTAGCCACATGACACGAACAGGTACTTTAAGGAAAAAGGAAGAAAAAAAGGACATAGTCAGAAATGTAGCCAGTCTAAGTATTTTAGAGACAGTGGGCCTGATTTCTTCGCTAGAAGAGAAGACTCTGGCATGTTTTACCATCTATCACTATCATTATATTTTAAATTTTAGATTTCTGTGTACTAGCAAAGGGAAATGAAAGATGAGAAGACAAACATGAAGTATGTGTTGTAAGTTCCTGCCTACCAGAAATGTCTTCAGTTGCACAGAATAACAAAAAACCCCAAATCAAAACACCAAACCAAACAAAAACTCGCCCTCAAATAAACCATACCAAACAAAACAAAACAAAAAAACAAAGAGAAATATTTTTTTGTAAAGAAATTACACATCAGACCTTTTAAAATAAAATACATAATAATAATTTTTGCTCAAACATTACATCTCAGGTTGCCCTCTCCTACAAAAATGGGTCTTCATTCTGCCTCAGGCAACTTTATGCTACTGGATATATACATTTTTTCCTGCTTATTTCCCACTTATATTAAATAGCAGTAGGAGACAGAAGAAGTTGTAGGAATCAAAGCAAAGAAGGACTAGAAGCTGCTTACTCCTAAGGACAATCCACTTAACACATTTTTTGGATGTTATGGATAGTTTTTCACATGGCAACAGTTCTCTGTAGCCCTAAAGACAGTTTCTTCCATATTCAAGCCTAGATCTTTGTTGAGTCATCAGAAAGAGCACTGGCAGACATTGCCTCTTCCTCTCACTCCATATCCAAGTAAAATGTCTCTGAATATGTGTTAATATGCAAATGTTAATAATATCACTTTAAGAAACATAATATCACTTTAAGATTCTTTTCAACTTAAATTAGCACCTCTACTCAGTATTCTGGAGCTCAAATCCATAGAGATACTCAGTCTTTGCTGTACCCACTGAGAGTTTCTCAGCATCTTAAAATTTACAGATTCTAAATATAATTTCCGAATGAAATTTACTGACTTCCTGAAGAATCAAGACACAGACATATTTAAATCAAAAAGCAAAATGTGCTATTCCAGATGTACATCAGATGGTGATCAATACATAACCAAGTACATACAATTAAGTTTTTGGTATTTTGGAGCAAAGACATGTTATAAAATCCAAGAAAGAATACTACAATGAGATTGCAATTTGGGAGTTGGGGAAAAATCCTGCAATGTACAAATGAATGAATGAAGTTTGAAGCTAGTTGTGAGTTTAACTTATAGTATTTAAACATTTAAGAATTGACAAAAAATTAAAAACAAATCTGGTAATGCTTTAAACCACTTGTGTTCAGAAGAAAAAAATCACCATGTGTTGCCACAGTATGAGATGACATTAGTATTGAGAAACAACAGAGAATTCGTTTAAATTGATATGCTTCTTCCACTAACAGTACAGCAGTAGTTCATAGCACAAACTGACAGTTATTCCCTAAGTTACTCTCATAGAACACACTTGTAAAACTCTCTAAATGTTGTCTTCAAAAACCTCCTCAGGAGCAGGATGTCAAAGCACATCAGCGACACACAACAGCATAAGAAAGAGAACACTAGCCGAGCTAATGAATACAATTCAGAGATTCTTTAACAGAACAGGATAAATCTGCAGTGCCAGCCAACAGAATGTTAAGCACTAAAAGTCTGCAAGATGAGACTGCATAAGTGGAATGAAAACTCACCACATACACTCAGTTCTGATTCACAGCAGAGACTGGGGCTAACATAATTAACACTGTCACTTCCTTCAGTGCCACTGAAATTCTAGACATATTTGAGTACATAGTTCACCTCATTTTGCCTCTGAATGACACATATTCCTTGTTCTCCTCATCTGAGGAAAATTAGTGATCTATCCCACAGAGGGAACACCTCTGAACTTCGATGGGACTGCTCTAGTCTGCACAAGTGACAATGTTGAACTCTATCAAGGAATACGCTATTCCAGTTCAGTGGCACAAAGAAACAAAAAAGGGTATTACTGGGATACATTAATCTCTCAAAAATTTTAATGTACTAGTGTTCAGCTAAAAATACAACGTTAGGTTCTACATTAACTGTAAGACCCTGAGATGACCACTATTCTCTGTGGTTTTTTCCATTGCACCATAGCATAAGTATGAACTTGGAACTGATTATAGTTAGAAGCATTACACTCCTCTTTTCTATGGCTTTTTTCCTTATTCCCATTGCAACGTCACTTTAGATCCTTATACTTAGACCAGGAGTAAATTGTGCTACACAAAACCAGAACTAAAGGATAATCATGGTACAAAAGAGCTCAAGTGTTTTTGCAAACTCAAACATCTTCATCATTTACAGGCACATTCCACACAGAAGTTAGACCTACCACACTGAAGTCTGTTTTGAGATAGTTCTATTGATTGACCATGTTCATTATCTTCACAAACCCACACCAGAGGTCTATGGAATGAAAGAGGTTTCCCAATAGTAATTGTCTTAGTATATATAATACATGAATACATGGAGAATTAGAGGAAGTTTTAGCCAACTCCATCTTAATAAATTTCTCATTACCAGTATCAACATGCAAGAGGACACTTCCTTATGTGGGCTCCAAGGAGGGCAGCAACACAGAAAAAACCCTTCCTACTGGACATCTTGTAGTGGAAAATGCTTGCCACATTTCTCCTCTGGCCTTTGAACACTATGGGAAGTGGTTGAGTGACCATCCCTGGAGGTATTTAAAAGATGTACAGACGTGGCATACAGGAACACGTTCTAGTGGCAGACCTGGCGGTACTGAATTAATGGTTGTACTCAATGATCTTAAGGATCTTCTCTAATCTAAATGATTCTATGGCCCTGTGATTACTTTAAGGAAAGAATCAGCAGCTATATAGGCTACAACAAGCACTACCATCGTGACATACTGATTTGAAAGAACTCTACACTCCTTGAGTCAACCACCAAATTACAATTAAATCAGCAAAATACAACCTACAGTAACCTTAGGCAACACAGCAAGCTATTTGTTGACTTGCTGGCTCTACCTGTTAAAAAGACTGCTATCTCCTTTATGTTCAGGCACAAAAATATCATCAAGTCATGAACTCAAAGAAAAAAAACACATTGCTCAATTTAGTACTTCAGGAATATATTTACAGTCTCCTCTATATCTGCAGATGAGGTGTCTTTTTAAATTTGTAACACACCCACTTAGAAGTACCCTTCAAAACTATCATAAAAACATAATTCCTGCTCCCATACTCCTCACTTAAACACTATTCACACAAAAAGTCCCTGAAGAAACTAGGCAGCATAAGCACTTCCCAGCTAAAACTCCCCTGGTTCCTCTCATTAGACCACATTCCACATCATGCAGCATGAAAGCCTATCTTTACTCTTAAGTAAAGAGCAAGATAAACATTCATAATTTCAACCAAAAGGCATCATCAGATCCATTTATTTGGTGTTCACCCAGACAATTTGATTTCAAAGTTAATACTTTCACCTGGTAATGCGCACAGGTATAGGCACCTGTGTGTTCATGAACTAAGTCAAATGCCTTCCTAAGCTACTTGTAAGATTTTAATTACCGTATCCTCAAGCCTGTAAGTGATGTCTTCCCTATCTGCCACGGAAACCTGGACCTCACTCTTGCTTCTATCATAAATTCAAAAATTATCAGAGTGCCTCCAAATCACTTTTGAAATATTTCTGTACAATATAATTTCTCTAGACATCACAGACAGTATCGAAAATATCACAGGCAACATAAAAAATGATAGCTTGCAAACCACAGCAGAAAACCTACAGATCAATTACCTCGCTTCCAGGCAAAAAGTACTCATTTAAAACACAAAGAAACACCTACTCCAACATCAGCATATTTCTGTTGATTTTATGGAACATAAGAATTTCTCTCCATCCACTTACATCTAAACCATCCCTGAATGCAGGCTGAAAGTGACCTGCGTCTCTCTCAGTCCTCCTTGCAAAATAAAGTAGTTGTCAGCTCCCCTCTAACATTGCAAAGGGTTATCATCTGTCTCTTCTCTCAGTGCTTTAAGTGGCATGTATCTAATTAAACTCAGAAAACTGTTTTCCTTTTCTATTAGAGTGTGGTTAAAAGCCTGCACAGTTTTTACAACTACAGCTTGGTCTAATAAACCACAAGCTCTCTTTCAGCTACACCCCGAAATCACCATGCGTGTAACAACATGACAATGATATGCAAACACACCCCATGTAATCTTTCTCACAGATGTCAGAGTGATGTACAGTGAGTAAACAGCCTACACTTGTATTAAGAGTCATTTCTGAAGGGTGAAGAACTTCCCTGCTCAAGAGATTCCAAGCAGCTATTTATATCTTTCTTTCGGCTAGCAAAAATAATTTTGGGAACGTAGCTAACACAAAACTCATTGAAAACTCCCAAAGACTCATTTCTGAAGATACCAAATGTACTATTTGTACTATAGCAAATACCATTTTCTCACTGAGTTAATAATTGTTTCACATGGGCACAATGACAGTTATAACAATCACACCATATGGTTTTCACTTTTTCACATAATTTAATAAATTATCATCTCCTTACAAACTTATTATTTTTAATGCTTCCATATCAAGAAATGAATATGGATCTTGATATAGTTTTCAGAATAATCAAGTGAAATCAAATCCACACTTCTTTCATAACCACATTCTCTGCTTCCTGCACCTGCTTCTGTTCTACAACATAAACTATTTTCCACTAAAATTTTCCTGCTCATGTTGACACCTATTTATAGAACTGTATGAGGAAGATTTCAGTACACTCTGGCTTTTCCTAGGAACCTTGCAACACCTGCTTCCAAAACAGCTTGAAAAACATCAGGTCTCTTCTCCACCTCCCTCTGCTTCTACAATTATTTCTTAGTACCTCTTGGTACTTTGCAAAAGGAAAAGAGGAGTAGGACAAAATACTTCCCCTATCAGAGCAAGTAGTACTCCAGAAATAGGCAGGTTTTCAGAGTTTTTTTCCATTAATCATTTTTATTCTAAAGGTAACATTGTACCTGTCAAAATACCTATAGCTTCTAAACAGTGTAAGTTTCTACAGTAGAAACTTATACTATCAAATTTACTGTGTAAACTTATTATTACTATCACTAATTATTACTGTTAGGCACATAGAAGCTTACAGAACTGGAGGTGTTTCTCATCATGTATTATTTTCTCTTAGCTAAACTATAAATATTGTTCTCACAACTGTTTTTTTCCTTAATTAATCACTTCACCATTGATTCTTCATGCTTTGTTCATAGATGGTTACTGTATTTCTAGTAAATTATGCCTCACAACTGGTAGATTACAATGTATCATGAACTGAGAAAAAATTGCTCATTGTCTTCCCCATCAGGTAATACT
Organism: Serilophus lunatus; assembly: GCA_013399895.1. Lineage (NCBI taxonomy): Eukaryota > Metazoa > Chordata > Aves > Passeriformes > Eurylaimidae > Serilophus > Serilophus lunatus. The sequence continues at coordinate 775,614 of VXBA01005600.1, read as the reverse complement.
TCTATATCTGCATCATCCAAATCTGAAAGATTTTTATGGCCTCTGCATGCTGCTCAGCCATTTCAGGGACTTGCGTTAACTTTCACTTCAACTTACTTGTTTTCTAATTTGATTTTATTTCCTAAGAAATTCTTAATTTTTGCTGTTAACCTATAGGATGAAGGAAAAAGTCACAGTATGTTACTGATTTGTTTAGCTTAATTTCTATGGGTTCTTGCTGTTCATAATTGATCATTACAGCAATTCAGTCGCATAGAGGCTCAAAAAAACCTGATTTTCCTCTAAAGCAAATATAGGATAGTAAGTAGGAAGAAAATCCACCTGTGGCTACATATGGATTTGGACAAATAGTGCAAAATTAATATTACTAGCATCCAACACTAAGTACACTTCTTTCCCAATGCTCATTTTAAACTAACCTTTCGTTCTTTTGTATTTAAGATATGAAATAAGGTACTTGATCATTTAGAGCAATCTTTGGATTTGAGTGGTAAAGTATACTGAACACTGGAAGTGATGGACTGACACCTAAGGATGTGTTGTCAGTGTTGTTACACTGTCAATTATAGTGCCAGTGCCAATGATCCATGGAAGCACACTTGCCACTAGATGAAAGGAACCTGCTGCTTTACCACTGCCTGTACCTGTAAGATACACACTACATCAAAGCTAGAAAAGAGAAAGGTGGTAGAGATGATATATTGAATTAAAACTACATCTCTGATCAAGGTATAGATAAAAGATTGTTTCAGTGTTCTCATGCCTCAGAATTAAACAGGTAATAAATGCCTGTGCAAAGACATATAAATACAAGCCATGGAAATTTAAAAGTCATGTCTAAAAATGAAGAGACATAAGCCAACCAGGATATTACAACTTTTGAACATACTATTTTCAAATTCCATAAGCCTTTTGCATTATTTAGGAGAGCTACTGAAATTGTGTCTTTTGTTCACTTTATTCACATCAATGAAACATCACTTTTAAGAAGTAAAGGAAACATTAGCAGTTACCTCCATTCAAAAGGTTTCCACTCTGAATACTTGAGAATGCTATGGAATGTGACAAGTTTCTATATTGCTCTCAGTGACTTTTACAGTACAAAGACTAAAATTACAGTGTTTACTTGGGATATTATCTGCACTGCCTCTGGAAATAGCGCCACAGTTGTCAATTAGGATAAGATCTTTCTCCAGTTTTCTTGCTAGTTACATTTTGCTGTGTGGAAAAACAAACCTAGTGCTATCATTCTCACCAGCTGGAGAATTTATTAGCAAACCACTGCCTCAGGATGTCTCTTGGCTGACTGCTATTTTTGCAATTTTAGATGATGTCTGTGGCTAGAAAACTGTGAAGAAATGCAAAAGGCAAATCTATATAAAAGCATAAGAGAAACTGCTGATACTCACCAAACTATTCCCTGAGCCCCAGAGCCAATGGGTTTCAAGTTCTGGTAGCGTTTGAGAACTGTGAAGGTCGAGTCACCCACTTCCACACTGTAGAACTGGTTGTCAACTTTGCTTTTGCTCATGTTGTAATGTTTGGCAATATATGACACATCCACTTGTTTCCCAAATCCCTATTGTACAGAAGAAGGGAATAGGAGAGGGAGTGGAAAAAAAGAAGAGAAACCAAGGTTAGTAAAACATAAGAATACTGATAAAACATTGCCAGCCTAATTTTTAGATATAAATTTTTGTCATTTTAGGATCATTGTCATAGATCTACATGAATCCTCAAATGCTCTTAAGACTATTAAACCTTCCTCTGCACAGGAAGTCACTATAAAAACACTGATTAAAGAAAACAGCAGATGTTAATGTCAACTATGGTCTCTGCTTGCCATTATTGCTGCTTGATGGCTAGTGGCTTGTGAGTTCATGCTGGCTCTGCCCTCATTTGGATTGCAATAAATACCTTCTTTTAAAATAAGATGGCTTACGTCAATGTAGAAGTGGGACAAGAAACATAGGAATTAGATTCTTCATCATTGGTCAGATAGAGCAAGTAAGTCTATTCACAAGTGCTGAAACTTTCCTTGTACATGTGATGAAGGCCTTGAGAACCTTTCAAGAGGAGTTGCAAAAGAAGCAGAGCAGTTTGTATGACAAACTGTGACCCAACATGTCATGCTCAGTATCATGGACAGTATTCAGAAGCTCAGGAGGTCTTCCAAACTTGTGGGTTGTTAAGGATAGGAGAGTTGCTCTCATGGCTTGACAAATGCATTAGTCTGAAACAAATGGCAATTTTCATGACATAAAAACAAGCTTATGCTTGCATTGTAGATACCACTGCAGAGCAATGCTTCTCTTCAAAATTGTAAAACTAAAAATTACAAATTCTTACAAAAATTAAAAAAAATCTCTCCTAAATTTGTAAAATGACTATGTAGAAAGTGACTTTATAACCATTTTATGACGACTACCAATGTCAGTTCCCTTAAGACTATGCAACAAAAGCATATAATAATTTGAGATTAAAATGAGAACTAAGTGCTTGTAATTTGGGATTCTATATTACATGATACTGAACACAGGATGCAAAAGTTCAACATTTTACAACAGATCTGTCTTCGGACAGTTGACAATTCGGTGGTGGAAATCATGACTTTCCCAAATACCTCCTATAAGGAAAAGAAAAACCAAACGTGCCTCTGTCTGTGCATTTATTTTCAGTGCTCCCCAACGCAGCTTTTAACTTTTCTCACTTGCTCTATCACAAATTTCTTTCCCCCCAAAAATTTAAATAATCAACATTATGTGACTATAGACTACTAAGTTGAATTTTGATGGAGCAATAAAAAAGTAAAGTTGATTTGGATTGAATTGCTCTTTCAATTGAACAGGACATCATTCCAGTGTTCCACAAAACTTGTCATTAAAAACAGGTAACTGGCTTTGCTAAGAACTTGGATTCTCAGGTTTGCTTTAGAACAATTATTATTTTTCTGTTCATTATTTCACTGGAAGGCCCGTTGTCTCTGGACTGCACTGGTTCATCCTAACCACCTCATTTAGAGACTATGAAACATTTTATTAAAAATTTAGCTCTCCATTCAAACAGAAAATCTCCCTTTAGAAAACCAGTTGGAAGCTTTACATCTACTTGTTAATCAAATATTGCAGGGGGGAGAGTAGAGGAGGCCCTACCATAACACAGAAAGTGAAATTCATGAACACTTAAACAGTGCTAAATTGCAGCTTACAGAGAGTGAAATGATTCCAAAAGAGGTTTCAGTTTTTCTCACTGGAAGACAAACAGACTGCATCTGATTCACACTGTGTAGCCTTAGTGTTAATATTTCTTCCATTAGGTAAAAAGAAGTGCATAAATTTGGCTAGCCCAGCTACTCACACCAGACCCAGCATTTAGAAGCTTTTGTTTTTCATAATAATATGCTGCTGATAGCTTCCTCTGACTGACAAACACATTTGCAGCACATTTTTTTCTGGTGTCATTATCAGAATAATGCATGAGATATTCAGCATTAACACCTATTACTCTGGAAGCAATGTTTATATATAAACTGTCAGCACAAAAACTGCATTCCTCAGTGAGCCTGACTCATAGCCAGCTCCTCTGGACATACAGATACAGCAACTTTTTTAAACACATGGATTGTGTAAAGGCTCAGGTGAGCCAGGCCTGCCACAACTTGTTTGTGTCCTCAGTCACAAGCTACTTGACAGCTTGTTGTGTAGTATGGAGCTACATGGGAACAGATATTTTATCACTCTACATTTAGAATCCCATGCATATCAAAATTACTTGCTTTGAAGTTAGCCTGACTGTGTGAACTACCAGCCTCAGGAACCTCATGCTGCCTACAGCGGGTTTTCTGAGCCACTGCAGTTCTAGCAGGTCCTTATTTTAAATCCAGAAACGTCTTAAAAATCAATTAAAACAGCTCAGAATCACCATTCCGTTGTACCTTATTTATATGGATAATGAACATGTTCAATTTTCTCAGTCAACAGCAATTAATATCACTGGACACAGATCATAAATGGTAAGAACACATAAATGAGCAGCTCTCTTATGACAATCTGCTCCTAATGCTGTGTGAGTAGCAAAGGTAAAAGCTCTTTTATTTTCAATGAAATCTCTTTTTTTAGGTTAATATTTTTCTGTCTACTTAAAAATCTGTGCCCCGTAAGGTCTTTGATAGAAAACACCAAACACCAAGCATAACCTCTAAAACTCAAGACAGGCTGATTTAGTTTGAAGTTCACTTCAAGCAGAATGCCTCCCCTGAGTGACAAACACTTTCAGCTTTGTGCACAGATCAAGCAGTCTCCAGGTCATCTGCAAAGTTGCCTCCTCACTATAAACTCACACAGCTAAAAAAAACCAACAAAAAATCTCTACTCTATAGTTTCTGAGCTTTCATAAGGCTTGAATAAGAAAAATAGAAACACAGTAAGCCTACTGCTTAAGCCCAATGCACTGCTTACTTTTATAAGAACCAGGAGATGAATAAGCATCAAAGTTATGATCATAACTAAGATCAAACTCTAAATCAATGAATTAACATCTTTATTGGATTAATCATATTTGATCAGATCCACAAACCAAGGTGGCACATCATCAAGAACTATCTCCAAGTTGTTACAACAGCCACTTCCTAATGAGGACAAGGAAATGGCCGGGGTTTTTTACCCTAAAATTAAAATAAAAAACCTTTTCCCATTGCCAAGTAAATTCACATTCTTTACAGAGCATGTCAATGCTAGCTTTAGTTCCAAGACCATGCTTCTTCTCCAAGGCTTCAAATCCACATAACTCATCTTAAAGAAACCTATGCACTACATTTTTGTCTTGGTCCGTTTTGCTCTCAGTGCTCACTCAACTGCTTTCCAGAAGCCTTGATGTTGGTATAACCATTAATATTCCATCACCACCACCTCTAACTACACCATTAAACTATTTGAGATTCAAATTTTACTTTATAATGCTCATAAGTTCTGTACTGGCAGCTTAAGTTAAAGTTTTGATTACCTGGCACCAGAAAGGAACCCAGGCTCAGGAATTTTCAGTCTTCCATACATACATACACCTAAACAAAAAACTTCTTTCAAAAGTGATTGATATTGACATCCTAAGAAACTAGGAATTATCACTTTATTAAGAATTAGATGAGGAAAGGAAGTTATAGATACACACGGCAATCACATTTGCTTCTTAGGATATTACAGTAAAGGCGTATACATCTTGTATAGTAAAGTGAATTCCAGTGAGTTAAATTTTCAGGTGAACTTCAAATGAACTTCAGCAAGCTACAATATTGAGGCTTCAAAGTAATAGTAAATGTTGCAGGTGTGGGACAAAAGAAAATCTTTTAACGAGACATATCTAAGTTTCTCAGACCTCTGTGTAACACAAAAGATTATTTCTCAAAATAAAAATACACATTGGAGTGCCATTTGCCCTTAGTTTCCATAAATATCTGGACAGTGGAATTGCATTGGTTCAACAGTGATAGGAACTTAACTTCTATTTCATGTGTACAAAAATGTATGTAGCATTATTCTCTCTTTTCAATAACTAATTGAAAACTTCCAACACAGACACACACACTCCCACAATGCCATTTTATTTCTTCCAATACTGAGAAACTTAAGCATAAAAGTAGTGAAAGTTTTTCAGCCCTGAAAACATAACTACTCTTGTTGGCTCACTTAAATGTATAATCATATATGCAATGATGTTTCCTTAGTATCCTAACAACTGAGGAGGAGATAAGAAAATTAATTGTCAACACTTGAACTTTTGAGATGAAGGAAAAAGATCCTCTTACCATTACTGAATGTTTAGAGAACATATATTATGTTTTCAAAGAACAATTATTTAAAAATTCATTGAAACTCAACTTACTGGCTCACACAGTTACAAACTGCATTCTTTTTTCTTTCAGAGCACAGAGTGCAAGAGAGTTAAAAAGCATAGCAGAAAGAAAATGATGTTATTCTCTATATTATGAGGTGAAATGCTTTCTGATATCCTATTTTATTTGTCAATTTCTATCCAAGAAAATAACTATATTTATTATATTTCACTGACAGACCTTTCTTTCTGAACATCATTCCTTCTATTATTGATGAGCCTAAATATTGCAATTTCTCAGAGCTCAGTATCTTGTACATTTTAGTTTTTATAAATACCAATCATACTAATGGCAGTTTAAGACAAACTGGTCTCCCCTGCATTTCCATGACAATGAGCGCTGTCACAGAGCCTGTGAGCAGTGGAGAGGAAACTTGACCCCTGTGTCAGCATCCTTCCCTGTCCACCCACAGAACCACCCCCAGGAACACCCTTCCAAGGGTGCTATGATGCAAGGCTACTGAAATCAGCTGAATGACTTCAAATGTGTAAGTGCAGGGGAGGAAACAAAGCAGATGGAGGACTGAAAGGCTGACTCCTAATTTGCAGTTGGCACAGTGCCCAAAGATGAGCTAGGTGCGGGAGAGAGGATGTTCTGAGCCAGCAGTCACAATGGCTCCCCAGTGGCCCCACATCTCCACCCCATCGCAGACAAAGAGACCACTATAGACAACAACATATTTCACAGGCAGATGCTGCCTTTGATTGCCTCAGGATCCAAAAAAGGATAATATCTTAAAGCTACAGTTTGACCTTAGAAGTCAGACACTGAGATTACATAAATTGAAATTTACATCGATGGCAAAAGCCTCAGTCTTCTTGCCAGCTCTGAAAATATAGAGAGGTAAGACCTGCTCACCTGTGCACATCTGCTAAATAAACAATACTATTAATTTAATGGCTATCCTCCCACTTCTACAGCTGTAATTTTCTCAGAAGACTCAAGTGCCAGAATTCTGAGATGAATTTACTGAACCTTCAGGTTTGGATTTAACACTGAACAGGTTTTGCTCAGTAAATTTGGCCACAGAAACCACTACTTGGAAAATACAGGTATCTTTGCGTGGAAAGACCTACTAAAGTATTTTCAGTTGTGTGTTCTGTATATGCTACATTTATGGCAGAAATTATACCTATTTTTCTCACCATAAAGACAAGACTTCTCACTTATTCTGGCTCTCTGTGAACTCAAAATTCCACAGATAGGGATCAAATCTCCTACAAAAAGTAGGTTTTTCATCTTGTGTGCATGTTTGGATGTAATATTATAGGTTTTGATCTTGGCGATTACATCACACCACAGTTCTCCAATTTTCCACCTCATTCTCAACCTGTAAGTAAAAAAACAATCACCCAGACTTCCTGATTTTAGCGTGCTTTGAGTGGGTTTTAAACATTAATTCTCTGCCTTCTTTTAATCTCCCTCCAGCAGTCTTACTCTAAAACTCCAGGCACAACTTATGCTCCATTATGAAGTTTGCCTTTCAACTAGCAAAGTGAGTTCTGCAAAGAACCCAATCTTGATTGACTAGTCATTGATCTTTATACATTTGCTTTCTTCACTCCATTTTAACACATCATATAAAAAAATCTTATTAGATGGAGTACAATATTCATAAGTGCTGGGTTAGGGGGTTTTGTTTGTTTTGTTTGTTTGTTTGAGAGAAAAGATTCTTTGAGATTGAGGTTTCTTTATGGACAGGAACTAAATCAGTGATCCAAATGAAAAATGTAGCCAAAAATACAGGAAAAAGATTTAAGAGTAAGTGAGAAGGCTCCTGTAGAGATGTTTGCAAACACCTCCTTCAGGCACAGCAGCAGAGAGAAAAGCAAAGACCCGCTGTGAATCTGTATCCAAACCAGAGGAAAACACTATCAACAGCCACATTAAGAAATGTGAAGAGAGGAAACACTGCAGTGTGTTCTGTTTGTTGCGAGGCCCCAGTTTTGAAAAAGAAGCAATAACATGGGAAGAAGCAAGACACAATTAAGATTAGGAGAGAGAAATAGGATCAGTAGAAATGGGCCAAAATATCACAACATTAAGAAAGCTTTCTTCTACTATGCAAGCAGGGTAGCAAGAAGACTGGCTGCATGAAGTGCTGTGTCCCAGTGCACATCTTGACTTTATTTAAAATCAAAGGTTGAGAGGCATGTAACAACAGTACAGATGAAGTACTAAAAAGATTCTCAGTATCATTACATCATTACAGTATTTGCTGTGAAGACAATAACTAATAAAAAGATTCTCTCTTTTATAAACAAAGGCTATATGGAGTTAAATAATTTAATCCCACTTCTAGTTAGAAATAGACTCCATGAGGTATTGTGTTGCCCCTAGAAATCTGAGATACATATCAATGCTTACTGAAAGCTTATGGATGCTAATTAATCTTCACTGGATAGAAGGCATAATTATAGAGCATTCTGCATCAAGGCAGTTTCTTAAATGGGAAAAGTGGCGATTCCATTAAATCTCATTAAAGCAGTAGTTACAAAAAAGTGGTTTATCAAAGTTAGAATAAAATTTAAAAATAGACCTGATAAGTCAACTAATAAACAAAAAGCAATGCAGTTGATAGTGCTGATCTTTTCTGTGGGTAAAATGAAAATTTTTCTAAAACTATGATTTTCAAATGGTCACTGATGCATCTAGGAAGTCTACACACGATTTATTCAAGATTGATAAGCATGACTGTAGAAATAAAAGTAAGCTAGCAAACTATAGGGGGGGAAAAAATGATGTCTAGAGAGAAATGTTTTAAAATCTTTTGGCATTCTTTGTTTATTTGGTTGGTTTTTTAAGTACAAATTGACTAGAACTTCAAAAAAATATCCTCAACACGTAAACAAAAATTTCATTCTAGGTTTCCTTTTAATGGCACCAGTACAGCACCAATTTTATCTTCAGTATGCAAAAACACTGATATACTGTATCTGGCACGTGAAGTTGTTTAAATTTGGAAATAAAGACTAATGATGATGCATAACCAAAGATACAGCATGTGATTTTACATTCATGATTCATGTTAAGTGTTTTCTTTAATATGTATAGTCAGGTGCTCAGTATCTGATCTGAGTAATCCCATGGCCTGCTTTTCTGCTAAAAAAGGATTGATTGTTTTAACTGTATGGAAATATCGTAACACAGAAATACTACTAATAAAGACGTATTTTTCAAAAATTCAATAATAATGCTCCAAGTGAAAAAAAAATACAGAATTATATTCCAAATAAAGGTATCCCTTGTAGCTACAGGTTATGAAACTTGAGAATTCTGACAGGCTATACATGTCTTGATATTGAACCAAAAAAAAAATAGTGAATGACTAAACAGAGAAAAATATGGATGAAGAAGTCAGTGACTTTTAGGCATTGCTAGCAATTATCAGTATTAACGTTTAATGTCCTGTCCAGATACACTACTCTGCATTAGCTTGTGCTTCACTAACAATGTGTAGGATCCTACAGACAAAGGTTGTTGCTGTTATCAGCTTTACAAAAGTCTAAAGAAATTGTATAAGCCTTCCTGTCTTACCTTTCTATCATGATAGAAAAGCAAATGCCCTTTTCATCAGCCTTAAAAAGATGATTGTTTCAGAACATGAATTGGCCAGTATTGTTCAGTATTTTGAGACTTAAGTATTTTTATACTACAAACAGGGTTCTCCTTATGCTGCTAGATATTTCTCAAGAAGGGCTTTTCTTTTTTTCCTTAAGTTGGAAATTCTTAAAATTCTATTCCTGCTGAATTAGCCTTTCATTAACAAAACTAGTATGCTCAGTGACATAAGCTCTTATGTGAAGAGAAAGAGCCTATAACGATGCGTATGTCACTTTCCTTCACAGCACACAAAGCTTCATCTTTTAGGCCATGAGAGAGAAATCAACAAATACACGCTACAAGAAAACCATGTCCATGGTACATGGCATTCTTCAATATTTTAGCTTTATAAAGGGCACCTCAGCACAGCTCTTAAGTTTTATAGAAAGCCTGCAGTGATGCACAAATTTCAAATGGAAGCAGGACCTGTGCATAATAAACACGAGCCACGAAACTGCAAGAGTTCATTGAATAAATTCTATATTCTAGTGCACCATCATTAGAGGCTCCAGTCTTAACAAGTAACAGTTCAGGACCAAACTATACTACATGGACTTTTTCTGATATCTTTTAAAGTATAAGGAGAAATGAGATGATATATTATACAGTAGAAATAAATTTAGCACTTCCTGAATCATATGAAAAAATTATTGCTTTGAATTATGTTCACTCAAAGCTACAGTTTTGTGGTTTCTTGTCTAGATACTGCTGGGATCCTTGTCAGCTGTAGATACCTCAAGATGTGAGGGGCAATATCTCCCTCTTGCTGGTGATAACTGTTCTGCTGTGACATCATCATCTTTTGTTAACAGAATCTTATAGATGTACAGTTTCATCAGACAGAAGTTTCCCAAAAGTACAAATGAACTTTATACTTAAAGCAGAAGAATTACTAAGAACAGAATAAAAAACATTACTTCCTGGAGACTATTCATAGTTTCTAAATAAAGATCTGGATGTTTGGACCAAGATATAGAGACAGAGCCCCCATCCCACGCTAAGCAATACAAATGAAGAGCATCCATGACAGCCAAGGTCTTAATGCAACAGAACACGTAATTTAGAGACTGTTCTTGTACATAGTGCTGACTGTTATTTGGATCAGGGCCTATCTTTATGGAGAAAATAAATTAAAATGAAGTTTAAACCAGCTTTTATCCTGAAGAGAATCAATCTGAAGATCTGAAGACCTTGAAAAGTTATTTGTACTTGAAGAATGGAATCGTGTTTCCTACAATGTCAGGATAATATCTCTTTGTATGTATTTTTTTTTATGATTCCTCTCTGCATATCTGCTACAGCCATTCAATATGAATCAACTTCATTCAGTGCTAAAAACGCATCCAAAATACTGTAGATTTTATCTCAAATACTTTGACAAAAACATTGCGAGTAAGTTTGGTTCTGTGTGTGCCTCTGAACATCTTTTCAATGGGAAACAAGACAAACACCATAATTTTAAATTACCTTCCTTACACTTCCAGAAGATGTAAACTAAGGGAAAGAAAATTAGTCACATGCTACAATATAAAAGCCTCTTTCTCAGAAAGATAGAGGCTAAGATAAAATATTTTTAATTGAATTTTATTAACTGACATTTTAGCAAAACAAAATCAAAAATCATTAACAGCAAACTACAAAATACACTTAAACAGAAAAGTAGTTTCTGTGATGTATTTTTCTATTTTTTTGTATTTACTCTCATTCTCATAACCAATTATTCTCAGTAAGCTGCTGAAACTCACTTATATATTTCTTTTATTATAGCATGTATTACAAAAATGAAGTACAAGTATATACTGTACCTTGTTTTACCTGTAAGGAACACACACCTGACAAAAGGCAATCTTCACATCCAGAGTAGGTTCACCACAATAATACAAGAAATGGCGGCTCATAAATACCTGCAATTAAAGAAGAGTAGACATAGAAATCTTGTCTGTCTGCTGATGTGCAAGTATGATGCAGGTCTAGCTACATTTGGATTCTAACACCAACCTGAGTTTCTACTCTGCTTGTGAACAACGAAAATGTTGTAACACTGAACTGTAAAAAGGCTTTAAATTATTTCTAATACTTGTCGTGGTTGTGGCCTCAAATACGACTTGGTTACATCTGAAAAATTTTATAGCAACTGGTGCAATTACCTTGAAGTGTATCATGTCACTTGTATACTCCTACATCCACTAAAATAAAAATCAAGTCAATAATGTTCTAAATAATGTGGGAAGGGCAGACAGCTATTGTTATAGGGAGAAGAGAAACAAGTCCTCAGTTGACAAGTATTAGGAAAGTTATAGAAATGGAAAGACTGATTGCATCACTGTATAAATTTATGGCACAACCACTTTATGATTACAGTTCTGGTTCTCATCTTAATATTCTACAACTAGAAAAGCTACAGAAAAGGGCAGTAAGAAAGGTCCAAAGAACATAAGATTCTTTGCACAAAACAACTGAACAGACTGGGAATTTTTTTTTTTTTAGCCAAGAAAAGAACTGCCTGAGAGGGAATATGCTGAAGATTCATAAAATGAGTGACGTGCTGAAAAAATGAAAACATTTTCCCACCCCTTTATTTTTTTTTTTAAATAAGAGCATGCAGCATCAAGTTATGTTATCAAACAATAGATTTAGAATCAGCAGTAAGAGAGAATTCTTTATGTACTCCATCACTGTGAAACACCCTGCGTCATGTTGCTGTGGAATTCAAGAGAAGTACTAACATGATTAGGCAAATTCATATAAGAAGGAATCTGCTGAAGGCTATTAACCTCAAAAATATCACTCTTGGCTCAAGACAACCCTGAGTCACAGTCTGCCACTATATGCTCGCCCTGTTTTTAGATTCTTTCACAGGCATTTGATATTGGCCAACGGAGCCATACACTTGACAGGCCTCCCTGTGTACCCTATAACGGCTGGTTTAACATAATTCCATAGTACAACATTCAGCTCTGGCTAACCAATCCTTTCTTAGCTGCATTCTAGCATAGAAAATTAATGGAGAAAAAAAAACCCACTGTAATGCTGTCATGCTCAAATAGGTATCTATGTCACAAGACTTTGGAGCACATCAATTTTTCTGCATGACTCCAAAAAAAATCCACCCAAACCAAACACACTAAACAACAATAACTACCAACTTTTAACAGTACAATTTTAAAATCCAGCAAATTCTAGGTAAAATGAGATACATAACTTCATAGTTTTCTTTTAAATATTAGCTCATTTTAAAGGCTTAAATATCAAAACAAAGAAATCATCCAATCATTGCTCCTTGAAGATAAAGCTATGATTCTGAAACACTACATAGCTACTTAGGACACTTGTCTTCAACAGGAACAATTAACTTACTTCAGGTATAAACAACACTAAATAAGACAAGATTTAATTTGGAGTGACTTCAACTCACACCAGCTGATCAGAACTAAAGAAACTACAAGGAAGTATTTGCCAATACTTGCCAACTTCAATGCATCATATGCTTCCATATGAGTTTAATTTTTAATGAATGAATGTATGAATAATCCTGTTATGAAAGTAAGTTTATGACCTTTTCTGCCTCATGTTACAGTGTCTGAGATCACTGTCTCATTGCCCAGTGAGTCATCACTAGAATCTCACACTCCACAGAGAGTTTATATTAGTTTATATTGAAACAAGAAGAAAAAATTGAGGGCTTTCTTATTTGTTTTTAATAAAACAACATCAAGCAAAAACTTCAACCAACCACTCAAAAAAACCAGAACAAAAAACTACAACAACTTTTATCATTAGTCATATTGCATTTTCTGGAAAGCCAGCAGATAATTACACTGTCATGCTGCAGATACTTACACTGGATGGATGAATTATATTGCTATAATAATCAATGACTGAAACTTCAATATTTATACCACATTCAAAGAAAAAACTAATGGTGGTAAGTGAAGAAAAGAAGAGAGGAAAATTGGAGGAACTTGGTTTCTCACTGAATTTGCTGTGCAAGTCTACTGAGAAGACACACATTGTCCTATTGATGCATTACTAGGCATACACAGCTCCTCACTTTCCACAGGAGTGACTGTAACTTAATAGTCACCCAGGGCAGAGCAATAGACTGTTGAATTTTATGAACTGGAAAACATTTTACAATTTATTTTGTTGTCTCTGTATGCAGTTAATACTGATAAAATAATAGAAGTATGATACATTTTAATGGCTTAGATCAATACTCATATTCCTCTGTATATGTGGTATACCAAATTAATCACTACTGAGCAAAGTTCCTCCAATTTTACACCAGGAGCAAGAATAACTTTCTGTCGCACTATGTACCTGGGGCAAATCAGATTTGAGTTCATGTTTTACACAGTGTACATTGAATTCATACAAGGTTCCTTTCAGTATCCTGTAAGCAATCACACATGTATGTAACTTCTAATTCCTTCAAGCAGAAAATACATTCACACTCAGCTGCGTAAATCTCTTTGATCTTATCTCCTCTGGTGCTAGCTGACACCACATCACGAGAGATGTTTAAAAAGTGTCAGTGTAAAGTGAATAAAGAACTGGCCTGATGCTGAGATAATTGTGTTACAACATAAAGCAGTTATAAAACAAGAAGCTACTGAGACAAACAGCATCACTCACTAGGGATTGGATTCTTAGGTGAGAGCATAAGCATCCAATATTTCTTTACCCTACTTTTGACACTTTCTCTTTTCAACCTTGAGTGAAATCACGCCAGGTGGGAAGAGCTGGAGGAAAGGAACAGTGCTGATGCAACAAAACACCTCATAAAAACCCAGGCTGGCATCCAGCTGGGAAGGCAGAGATTGCAGCAGCATCACAGGAAGAAAACCTTTCTGTGAAACACCAATACCACAATTGGATCTCAAATTTTCACCATGATCAAGGCATCTCTATGTCAGAAGCTGGAAAAATACAAAAGATTTCAGGAGCAAATACATGATCCACTTTCAGGCAAAACAAAACTAGGAGGTATTAAAATTAAGAGGAGGAAAACAGACACAAGGGCAAGATGAGTTGTGGATGCCCCTTCCCTGGAAGGGTTGAAGGCCTGGCTGGACGGAGATCTGAGCAACCTGGTCTAGTGAAAAGTGCCCCTGTCCATGACAGGAGACTTGGAGCTAGATAATATTTAAGGTTGCTTTCAACCCAGGGCGTTCATTTTATGATTCCATAAAGAAAATCCTGAAAATCATCTGAGCTGTTCAGCGGCACAGCTCCCGAGGGAACTGCTGCCTGGAACTGTGAACATACTACTGAATCTGAGCCTCTACCTAGCCTGCTGCTTTGCCATCCTCTTCTTCACTCCACTCCTCCTCCCTCAAGAAAAGCTGTTCTTCAAAAAGAACATGAACTGAGGGCATGCCCCAGTTTTAGGCATGAACTTCCCTTCACCTGCAGTGCTGCTATCAAATCTGCCTTTTCTGGACAAGGACTTTTAATTTTCAAAAATTTTTATCTGTGTCTCCGGGGGTCAAGAGGATTATCTCATTATTATTCAAACAACTCTTTGAAAGGATTAAATCAATACTATTAGCATAATTACTAAGAGCAGAGAGGAAACCATGCAATGAAAGTAGTCAGAAAAGACTAGAAAACCAACAGTACCTCTAGTTTTCAAATATATCCTCTTGCAGTAAATGTTTCTGCTTGACCTCAAATTCTTTCCTCATTCCTCAATGCTATACGATGTTGGCATTCAGTGAATGTCTGGGCAATTTGACAACCAATCTTTTGGCCTTAGGGAGCCTTTTTTTCCTATCCAGACTGCACTATCATTCCCATCATTTCCTCCTGGACCATGAAGAAAGAAGCTGTGTTTGCCTTAAGCCTAACAGATGCAAACTTCCGAGGGCCCTGAACTGTCACCGTACCGATCCAAGGAGAGCCTCAGCACTTGCACCCACTATGTTGCCTCTAAACTGCTTCTCTAGCTGATATTTAATGAGCTGTCTTGTCTGGATAAAGCATCACAGCCACTTGGTTTCTCATCCTAGTGTCTCCTAATCAAGAGACAAGTCCCTCGCTCTCAGTAACACAAGGCAAATTCCTCAGCCTGTCACATCATATTTAAAGCTTTTTGTGAAAATTCAGAAGACAAATGTGGATCCTCAGAAAAGCTCCACGTAACTTTTTAATCCAGAGAGATGAAGGACCCAGCTGCCCTGCTGCAATACTGCTTTCTTCATCACAGGCCACACAGGTAGGTCTTTTCACCTCATCCCACATCACAACCATCTATGTCAAATGTACTGATCCAGAGCTGAAACAAGGTGCTGCATGAGAAAAACCACAACAGCTGTTTGACCTGTATTTGAACCAGTACTGCTGCATTTGAAATGAATATCCCAAACTAGCCCTGGTGCTGTTCTCCCACACTCCCAAGACTACACTTTGAGGAGTATTTACACGTCCTAAAACAGAACAAAATTGGAAAAAATGCTTCAAATCTTAATTTAAAAAATAACCCCATGTGGAATTAAAAACCTATAAATTAGAAGTATAAGTTCCAATTTAAATAAGAATCAAATGGCAACTGAAGATACAATAGATATAACTACCCATATATAAAACATCATTAGATTTAAATCTGGCACAATATGGCTGCAAACTGGAAGGTTCTAACAGAATCCTAGGACATCCCCCAGTAATATGCTATAATCTATGCCCAGTCTCATCAAATGTGATAATCTCAATATAAAAGGGAGCAATATATATTCGTATCAAGTGCCAAATCCAGAATTTCTGTTTATTTTATATTATCACTTAAATATATCTCATGTGCCCAACAGGGACAGGGAGTGTGCTTCCAGTCTTCACAGGCATATAGTTCTGTACTTGTGTCTACAAAAGGCAAGTTAAAGTATTTATTACTGCCTCATTATATTTCATTCATGAACATAAAGATTCAGTGCATGAAAAAAATTAATGAAATAGCACCATCATTTAAAGTTATTTAAAAATAATCCCATCCCACTTCAATGAGACTGGGAAATTGATCAATTTATCTGTAACTTAAAAACCTTCTTGCAAAACACTAATGTTCAAAGATTAACCTTTATGAATTATTAATGATTCTGTTTTGAAAATGTGTTTGAATAATTTCATGCATTTCCAGAGTTGGATTTCCTTCATCTGAAATTGTATACTCTCACCACGGTAGCTTACAAGTTCTCTGAAATGTTTAGTAATGCTGTCACTCTTGTAGCTATATTTTTCCTTTACTGAAATTTGGCTGTTCTGCTCTCTATAAACAAGAAAAATGTAGGAAATAATGAAGACCTGACTAAATTCACATAACATGACAAAGTCTACTTGCAGAGAATGGTAATCTCTGATTCCCAAACTCCTACAGAATTTCAAATGTGGGCTCTGTCATCTTTAACAGGTGAAATCAAGAAACAGTGGCTGCAATTTCCCCACATTTTTCAAATAATTTCTTCTAGTTATGTCTGGGATACATATGTCCAAATAGCCTGTCTAATTGGTCTTCAAAGACCAAAACTTCAGGCTTTTCAGCAATTTTCATAGAACTTGATTTTTTTTCACATCTAATGTACACCACCAGAGCCACTGTTAAGCAAGAAGTTCCAAGACCTGACAGAGGATAATTATGAAATAAAATTTGCAAGTGGCTGAATAATAGACAAGGAGAGTGTTTCTACTGCAAAAGAGTGCTTTTCTGCTGTGTCTATATTCTCATTTTAATTATTCTTGGAATAACCAGGGAAACAAATGGTGTGAACACTGTAATTATTAAGGCTAAATCCCAACAGAACCAGATCATCTTCCACTGGGATGAGAAGTGATGACACAAAAATTCACAAGAATCATACAAGTGTGTCTAAAACTGAGCTGCTGGAAGAGAAAATATAGAGGTAAAGAAAGAATTCTGGAATAGCATTGAAAAGGCTTTTGGAGGAAACACATATGGAAGGGAAAAGAGCAAACTGAAAAGACAAGGGCCTAAGAAGCAGATTTTCCTAGTGATCACAGCCCACATGCAAAAGACAGGAACAAATGAACTCTAAGCCTGCTTGTATGTTCTCCAGTCAGTTATTATGTGTCAGATCTCCACATTTAACAATATTTGGTCAAAATACCCAAGTTATAACAGTCCAAGATACCACATACACAGGTAATACTTTTATGAACAGGTACTATCAGAAAAAAGCTGTCAGATGCAGATGAATGAGTCAAAATTTATGATGATCTTGTCATAATCTCTTATACCATCTTTTCATTTGCAGCTCAGTATCTTCACTCCCTGATGCAAATTCAAAGATAAAATAAAATCTAGCCACTTCCTAGAGGCATTAAATTAGACTTTGATGTTGGAAACAGCTCTGAATTTGCATAGGATGCACCTCCAGTGGTAAGTGTGCAAGACCATGACTGCTATTGTAAGACAAAAATGAAGAAAAGCTAATCAGAAAGAGATGAGCACAGTAAAATACTTGGTACCTGCCTGACATAAAATAACAAACTCTACCAAAAGGGTAAAAAGATATTTCTGTTGTAGCACTTGATTTTAATCTGCTTTCTCTTTCTGATGAAAAATAAAAAGGCAACAATTGAGCTAACCATATCAGCCCAGATGAATGAAAAACTGCCCTCTTGCAAGTTTTGTTTTCCCTATTAGAAAACAAACAAACAAAAAACAACAAAACCACCACCCCCAAAGAGTAAAAAGCTGCTCCTTAGATAAATGTCAGTGGTAAAACTGCCTGAAGGTATGTAATGAACCACATCAAAACTATTTTTAATACACTCCCAAGTCAGAGCACAATCTACAAACTAACTCAAATTCAGTTATATTTGCCTACAACACAGGTGGCCCTAGAACTTTGTGAAAATGACCAACATTTTACAGAACACATAGAGTAAAATACTCAGTTACTATCTGCATCAAGCAGTATTAAGAACATTAATAGATTCAAATCAACTTAGTGACATGATTTAGATGGTTTAGATGTTAGATTGGTGTTGGATAGGTTGTGAAGTTAGGTAAAAGGTTGGACCTTTGATGATCTTTGATGATCTTTGCATTCTTTGCCAACCTTGTTAATTCTGTGTGTAATTCTGTGTAACTGTGTAATTTAAGTTCTAATACTTTGGAATTAATTTCTAATATGTTGAACTGTATGCCATTGGAGATCATTCTCAATTGGCTGCTCTGTTATGCATGTTAGCCATCCCATTAACAAAGGGTGCATGTAAAAAGAATAAATATCCTAGGCAAAGGAAAAACTTGAACTTCAGGAGAAGTGTATGAAAGGCCAGGGCACTTAGATAGGGATATAGATCCTGTTTCAGGGTATCTTCATTTTTGGCACTATGGTAAACAGCCGTTTCTAGAACAGTTTTATTTAATTTCAGGGGAAAATGTATTGGTTTGGTCACTTAAGAGGAACAAATTATGTAAACAAAATAATATTTGGCCATGCTTTTACATATTTGATAAAATATTACATCCTACCAATGCCCATCTTTCCTTTTTAAAGTAAGTATGATGGAGATATGAAAAGCTATTCAGAACTATGGTACAACTTGCTCAACTGAAACATCTGTAATTATCATCATAACTGTAAAAGAATTGTGTATTTGGCCACTGAACTAAGGTGGCTAAATTATACCTCATGGTTATTCAGAAACAATCACAGAATCATTCACATTGGAAAGGACCTTAGGAAATCCATTACTCAACTTGTCTAATCCAAACAAGGACAGTTTCTTCAGTTGTCTGCAAAGTTAGGATGCTCAATCCCTGCCTTGGTTTGTATTTACATATTAATACAGGAGCCACACAACTATAAATACTGTTACTATAAAAAACGTAAGAAGCTTGGATTGCAAGCCTGTGGCCATGAGCAGACTACACTATAAATTCTGCAGCTACAAATCAGCTTATTTCTCAAATAACTAAAAACCAGACTCCTTCCCTTCTGAAAAGCTGTTTTCCCTTCGAAGCTTCAACATTTGTAAATTTTAATTACTCCTATAACCAAAACACTGCTAGAACTACTCATCTCGAGGATGCAAGTAGGATTTATTGCAAAATCGCTGCAAACTATTAATATCAAATGGCAATTCTATGTTGGTTTAGAAAACACAGGAAATATTTTGGTACTTTATAGCTTCTGACTTTGATAAAGTCAGAGGATGGGAATTTCAAATATGGTAAGTAGAAACACTTTTCCATGAACATTTCTTTTTAAACCACAAAACTGATATATTGTTGCAGAAAGTACAGCGAGGCCAGGTATTTAATAGAGGCGTTTGAGCCTTACACGAAAAGCAAGGCTATTCAGATCCATAATCATAGGCATAGAATGGTTAGGCTGGGAAGAGACCTTAAAAATCTTGTGCTTCCAACCTCTCTGGCATGGACAGGAATGCCCTGTACTTCATCAGCTTGCTCAGGCCTGCATCCAACCTGCCCTTCAACACTTCCAGGGATGGGGCATCCACAGCCTGGAGCAACATGTGTCACTACCTCGCCACCCTTACACTAAAAAAATTCTTCCTAACATCTAATCTAAACTTGGTCTCCTTTAATT
This sequence comes from Serilophus lunatus, assembly GCA_013399895.1. NCBI lineage: Eukaryota > Metazoa > Chordata > Aves > Passeriformes > Eurylaimidae > Serilophus > Serilophus lunatus. The sequence goes on along the minus strand of VXBA01005600.1, from coordinate 755,550 downwards.
GAAAACCATTTCCCCTTGTCCTGTCACTATCTGCCCATTTAAAAAGTCCCTCTCCCTCCTTTTTATAAGCCCCCTTAAAGTCCTGGAGAGCTGCAACAAGTACTCCCTGAAGCCTCTTTTCCAGCTCTCTCAGTTTGTAATAGATAATGGTTACAGCAAGTAAGATATTCTGGTTCAGAACTTCAACTATCTTCCTATTTGAGACCTACTGTGCAGGAAAAGTCCTATTATGGTCATTTACAGATAACCTAAATAACAAATTCCAGTTTGAAAGAATTTGGACTGGAAGATCCAAGATGATAAGATGATGATTGCCATGATAAGGGTATTATAAAATACTCATGTATTTTACATGAGTTACTTTTACTTTTAAAGAATTTAAGAAGGACAGGAACACAACCTTATCTTACTCTTGACTTCCTAAATGTAAGTACAAGAGTAATTCTCAAGCTCTTCCATTTAGCAACTTCTTACATAATTTTTCAAAAATGCTGCAATCCATAGGTTGCTCTTCTAATGATTTTGGCTTCTTTTTCAGCTGTGGCTCCACTACCAGAGCTTCTCCGCAGCTAGAAACCTTGTAGTGTCCACACTGCCACGCCTTCTTCAGGTTCACAACAAAGTAGCAAAGTAAATACTCTTTACTTTGTCCATCTCTTCACACTTGATCAATTCTATTCCCTAAAAACCATTCATCTATTTGCCTAATACTCATCCCAGCTAGACTACAAGCTTGGAGAGTATAAACACTCCCCATGTTGTAAAGCTTCACGCACACGTGCCATGAGATCAGTAGCAGTAATAACCACACCCCTTACATGTGTTCATAATGCACATGGTCACGTAAAGAAGAGAAAGAGCTCTTCAGGGAGATATAAACCCACATCCCCTTTTTGTTCTAGGAAAATCTCAACCATTTAGTGTGTGCCCAAGGCATAAATGCTTCCTAGAGCTCCCATGGGAACACTGCAGCTTTGCATTAGCCTCAGTGGAGGCCTATGCTCAAAAAACGTAGCACAGCCCTTTCACAACTCCACTGAAGCACTGGCTTCACCATCCTAAACTAGAAATGTAAACATGAATGAAAAATACAGAACTCGGTCATATGCCAGAGCTCTAGAGTTTTGGATTAAGGTTTCAGAGCTTTAATGTTTTTTGGGAGGCAGCCTTTATCAAGGGCTCAACAGGGGATCGTTTTCTGCCTCTGAAACATCTGTTGGCCAGTAAAATCCCAATTACACTTAGCTCTTTTCTTGCAGCAGGCAAGGAATATACACCACAAGAGGGCAATTGCAATTTGAATGAGCATCAGACCAGCAAACATAAGGGTTTTCAGAGTCACTTCCTAGTGCTTTTACACTTTAACTACAAATATAAACCTCACTTGAACCAGACAGAGGCTAGCAGCACCTTGCCCAATTTTACTCTAACTCTGTCCCTAACTTCTAGACTTCTAAAGAGGCATAAAATTTTACGAAAAATATATGAAAAATACACATTTGAAATATAGTCATATAGAAGATATATTAATATGTTCTCTTGTTCTCTCAAACTTTGCAAAGGCCACGTGTCCAGAAAGCATAACCAGACAGTTCTGATGTCTACTTTTCAATGCCAAACTGAAAATGCTGTACTGAAGGACACTAATTTCCTGCAACATCAACGTTTGAACCTGCTTCCTAAACAAGAGCAGATGCCCAAAGAATCAGATATGACTGTCCCTAAGTGTTTTCTGGTATAATTTCCAGCTCCCATACAAGCTTCATGTAAGACAAATCGACTTAAATTGAACTGACCTGACATCACTTGCAGGGAATGTGAGACAGCTGATTGATTCCTCTTCTGCGTTTCAAAGTGGTAGCTGAGCTACTGCAACATGCAATGAATGTCGTGGAATTGCTCCTCACAAAAATGACTCGCTATCCATGGAAAACAACTGAATTTAGACAAGAAATTTGCTTCACGTGGTTTCCTGCCTCTTACAGACTACAGAATAGTTTCCATACGCTGTGCTATGTAAATCCTTTGCAATAACAGCATAGTAAATGTATTTCCAAGGTGGAGTGTTTACCACAAACTTTAGGATCCACCTACTGATAACTCAAATAAATAGGATGGGTCAAATTCCTAAACAAAACAGAAGGTAGATTGGGTTTCTGTTAAGGAAGATGTAACATCCTTGTTTCCCAGAAACAGAGGAACAAAATCCAATTTGGGGTATATAGCCAAGTGCTTTCTTTTCTTGCATCTCATTTTGAAGCCAAACATTGGAGTGTAGAAATGAGCAGCTGAATAAACTGATATATTTCTCTGTGAAATCTAGTATTTTTATAATCTTTTTTTCCCAAGGTTTTTTTTTTTTTTTTTCCCATGTTTCTGGGTTTGGATGTGAAATCAAATGAATATATGAATAATAACAGATCCCACATTCTTTTGAGTGACAGGGAGTTTTAATTTGGGTTGGACTGAAATTTGTGAGTGATGGTAGGAAATAGAAAAAGGAACATGACATTTTTGAAGCAGAATGAGGCTTTAAAGTACTTCTAAGTGTGACTGTAAAAGTAACCTTACTCCCGTCCTAACTCTCACATGACTACAAACACTTTTTATCAGTTGTTTTGTGTCTCTCCTGATCCCCTTTGTCCTCAATATTCTGTTCTTTAGGGTGTGGCAAAGAGGAAGATTTAGGTTTTGTGTTATTTACATACAGCCTACATAACATACACCAACATACGAGTTGGAGCCCTGAAAACAATCAAAATATAAAACCTTATACAAGATTCTGACCTCAACAGAGGTATTTTATAAAACCAGATTTTTTTTTTGTTTTAACTTCAATAGTCCATCGGCTTGAGTAACAATCTTCCCAAATGCTTTGTTTACCAAACCAGTTGCTACTTTCACAAGTTGTTTTGTTTGTATCTTTCCTTTGTTTTTTGTTTGATATCTATAGTTTTTGTTTGAGTTTTCATAGGGGCTAATAGTAAAAAGCTCTTCTGCTTTTTTTTTGGCCCCAGCTGACCACCAGTATTAAATCTGACTAAAAGCAGAGTTCTAAACCTATGCCACAGCTTTTTATAGCAGCAATACGTCCACTTATTCTACTTTTATTACACCCATCTGCATGATGAAAAGATCTTTAATATAATAATAATTCAGGATACTTACGACAATAAATAAGAACTAGCCACACTGGTTAGCCTAAGATGCTTGAAATCTGGCTAACTATCGCTGCTATTTTCTTGTTCCTAACTTTATATGCAGCTGCCATTTGTTGTTATCTAACAAACACTTATGTGAGTTGCACAAGTGTGATTTCAGCCTTCCTGAATTATAACACACCATACCTGAAAGATGCCACATTGAACCACTGCAATTCAAGTGAAGGATACCTGTGGGTGACTGTCAACACACTGCAAACGTGACAGACTGAGGCAGCTCTTGTCCTGCAGCATCTCGGGGTAAACTCTGGCATTTTTGCAGACATTGCTAAACAGGATACCAATCATTTCCATGGAGAAGTTTTAGCTTGTTTTCCTAATGAAATAAAGCTTGTCTGTTCATCCTTTGACTTTAAATAATTTTTGAAAGTGTAATTTATCGGGAGTGAGAATTACAGAAAGAAACATGTTTCAGTAATTTAAGTGTTCATGAATTCATCTGAATATATTTATGGACGTTTTGTCCTCTAGCATGCTTAATGAGTCCAATAAATTCACTGCAGTAGAAAACTCTCAAGACACAATGTCATAAAAATATTTCTGATTTACAAAAATTAGGTTAAAACTGAAGGCAAATATTTCATACCATTATTGATTTTCCACAAATATACATAGATATGTTGCAGTAGTACAATATAAATAAAACTGTTCAGACAATTTCTAAAAGCGGAAATGCCACTTAGTGACCACAACAGAATAGCAGATAAAATATTGTCCTGTTCTCCTCATGTCCCTAGCCTGTTTCTCTAAATTACAGGGCTAATAAAAAAGCATCAGAATTATTTATTTGTGCCAGCTGCCTTTACTTTCCTCACATAGGGGCTAAAGTACCCCAGGCTACATAGTTTAAATGAAACCCATTCTTTGAAACAGCAAGACAGAATCAATCCAGTAGATTACTCTGAGTTATGTACTAGACTGATCCTACCTCCATACTATCCAAAAACTGTGTTTGATTTCAATTTCTTCTCACAATGTCTCAGGTTTTCTAATTTACAGCAGCATCTTACCTGCAGATAAGCACATCTTTTAATTTACAGCTGAAGATACTGTCTTTGAAAAAAGGAAGATTCGAGTTAAGTCTTATGTTCTGATCATGTAAGTGTATGTCTCCAGAAACATAAAAAATTCTAAACTGAACAGAACAGTCTTGGCAGACTAAATCTGTGAAATATATGAATGTTTGTGAATGGCATGATTTCAGTATCCAACATGGAGATGTTCCTGTGCTGAAGTGTACTACTTATCCTCAGATTTAAGGCAGAAAGAATTTGCACAGCTTCAGCACTTTTAAAAATATTCCAAGTCACGTATGGTGAGAACTTTGAGTGATCTTTCTTATACCAAAACTATGTAAATCACGACTTCCCTGGAAATATAAGCTCTGTACATCCTGCTAACAGAAACTACAGTCTCAGAGTACTATTTTTTTTTATTAAGCACACACATCCTACCAAAAATGTAAAAGAAATCTCTTTTGCGGAGACACGATGCCTGCATGCTTCAGCCTAGATCCTCCTTCCATTAACCAAACTGTCAACTCCATCATTTCAGTGACTCTTGTTGCTGTTGATTTGCTGCTGGACATGTTAGAGAACCAAGATTCTGAGACATAAAGTGAAAAGGGAGCAAAGACTTTTTCTTATATTCATCTAGTCAGAGTATGAAAGTCATAATAAACACAGGTTGATTCTGTCTTGCATTTTGGGCTACCGTGAATTCTTCCAGAACACAGGTTCATGAGAAGTTCTGTCTCTTCTCTAACCTCTCACAGATGGGTATGAGCAGACCTGAGCATTGTCATGACAATGCTACTTCCTTCAAAATCAGCTCCTGGTACAGGCTCTGCACCTGTGTTTCCAGGGTGACCCGAAAAGCAGAACATCTGGAGCAGCGTTAACATCTCTCCAACAATACCCAAGCATCGTTTAATGGGAGATCATCTTAAAATGACACACTCGGCACCCAAAAATGGAAATAGAATCATAGAATCATTAAGGTGGAAAAGAGCTCTAAGATCATTGAGTCCAAACATTAAATGCCTCATTTATTCCAATTTTCCAGGCATTCACTTAACCTGCAGCCAAGTCATACCTCCAGCAGGATCAGTACCTAGGAAGGCAAGTTTACCCAGTTGCATTTTATTATGAACTTAATTGGTTATGTTTAGCAAAGTAAAAAGACCACAAAGCAAAAAAGCCAAGCAAAACTAAGAAAACCACTCAGCAAGTGAAAAGAAAAAGCAGGCTACATAAGATACAAGAATGCTTTGTGATTTTCTGCAGCTGTTCTTCTCAGCATTGCTTAGCAAATTAATTTAATACAGAATGTCATTCAGGCCTATTTTTAGCCCTTGCTAGTGTTTTAGCATATTATAATGATTAACCATTTTTTATTAATGTATAGGTATTAAATATGAACTGACAACAGTCACACTGTACTGAGTACTGCTAAATCATCTTTTATATTAAGATTTACACTATTATTTTATTCTACTTATGATACTACAAATCCATACCACTCAGAGAAGAGTATTACATGTGTATCGAGATCCTGATTTTGCAAAATTTAAATACAAGCCTAAAGGTAATATCAGCATGTGCAATATTCTCTAGATCCACAGCTGCACAGCCATACTTACAGAAGGGAAATAATACTAGAACTAGAACTCCACAGTAAGGTATGCAGCTAAATAGGTCAGGTCTGTCTCACCATGCCATCCAGACTTAGAGCTGTCATGCATTCCCCATTTTCATCCAATATTTTTTCAAAAATTCATTGACTGGCCAAAGCAAAACCTGCTTTGTCATAACACTCACAGGCATTTTTCATCAATGAAATCCAGGGTCACAGTCAGGTCTCCCTCAGAGAAAGCAGATTAAAAACAATGTCTACAAAGAAAAAACTACAGAACAACTTCAGAAAGTGTTCCTTTTCCTGTACTCATTCTCCTCCAACTACTTTGCATGCATTTTTACAGTATACTCATCACAGTGTAATATGAACCTTTCACAAGCTTGTAATATCTCCTAGGAGTCCACCTCTTTTACAGATATGTTCCCTTTTGTTAAGCTTGTTTTCACCAGTAAGTAGGTGAGCCCAGATGCCTTACCAGGGACAGGGTTGTTTGACAGCGAAGTTTTACATTTTGTCCAGGTGACACACTTGTAACTTCCTGGGGAGAGCTGCAAATCTGGGGACCACTGCTCAACAAATGCGGTCTGTCGAAGTTTCACCTCTGTCCCAGGAGAAGATAGCTGTCAAAGGAGTTAAAGACAGGCAGGGTTAAGGAAGCCTGGGTCAGAGTTGGGATTGTTAGCTCATTTTGGGACCATCTGCTCCATTTTACTATGCACCAATTCAAGACTGTGCAGATACCGTGAGCAAGAAACATTGAGTGGTCTGTTTTCTCTCATTAAAGTTTTCTTCCAAACCCTCTGCAGCCTTTCTGAGGCCAATACTCTCATGCCCTGGTATACTCTGTTGGATTAAAAGGCCTGGAGGTCACTACAATACGTTGTGATAGTCAGAGACTGCAAAACCGGTCAGGAGTAAAGAACATTTCTGTTGCTATGGTCCTTTAGGTATAGAGAACAGTCCAAAAGGTAAACGAATAAGCATTCATTATTCCTTAAATATGCTGTTAGACAAGATTAAGGAATTGATCTTCTTTCTGCACAGTCCTGAAAGCTTACATAAAAAAGACAATTCCGGGTTTGGTGAAACAAAGAAACTTTTTGAGGAAATGGAAATTAAACTTCCCAAAACATCAGTGTTGAAATAACCAGGAGTAGAAATTTAAAAGAAGCAATCAATAAAACTCAGCAGCTACATATTGTTGAGGAAGGCATACATCAAAAGGATGCATTGTTGTCCATTTCAGTTTCTACCAAACTCATGAAATTACAAGAGCTGTTTGCCAACCTACCTTTTCCTGGTCCAGCCCAATATACATTTCTATCTTTCTCTTTTGCTTTGCTGTCCTGAACAACTGTAGCAGTTCTTATAGACTACAGAGAACAGGGGGACAATGGCAACCAACAGCCTTGCAACTTCTTCCATTAACTTATTCTACGGGATGCTTAAATGTCACTCTCACAGACAACTTGTCAAAATAAGCACTTCAGACCACCATATGGCATATTTATGTCCACATGTCCTTAGCTTTCTACAAAGGCTTGTATTGTATGCCACATCTGATTTAAGATATAAATTTTAAAAGGAGCCAACAGCTGTTTGAGGCCTCTAAGACACCCTTAGATGACAGTGAAAAATAGAGAAGGATTTGTACATTCAAGAGCCTCCACATCTTCAAAAAACAGCATCCATGATCATACTCTGCTTTCTACACAGTCATGGACGAGGAAGCCCATGTCACAAACTACTGTGCAAAGTCAAAAATAGAATATCAATAACCTTTCCTTTCCCTTTTTTTTCTTTAAAAGTGATTTTATTACTTCAGTTAAATTCTGACATTCCTGGTAACAGTGCTATAAAAAGCATTGCTGAAGAAGACATCAGTAAATTATCTAATCTATATTCCCGCCTGACAGCAGGATCAACTGTAATTATTTCTGACAGATATTTTCATAACTTGTTCTTTACAACAGAACATGCCCTTGCAATTTACATTACATTCAGTGGAGAATTCTTGTTTACAAAGAATCAAATCTGTAGCATCAGAAGAATGATGCTCAACAAAATGTTAGGCTTACAAAGATATAAAAGTATTCACAGAAATGTTATATACCAATTTAATCACTTGTAGAAAGGTTAATCAGGGTTACAACCACTTTCCTGATAAACCAGTATGTGCCCCTTAGGAAAATTTTTGAGAGCCTGTATATTTAATATACTCTTGTGTCAGTTGCTTTACACATACCAAATATTGTTTTAAATGACAACTGCATTTGAATTACCATAATCTGATGAAACAGATCATAATCAACCTGACCAGAGGAGTTCAATGTTTCATTTTAGTCAAGTTTTCTTATCCACCTCATACAAGTGTTATATCTCACAGGCTTTAGGAAAACCGTGCAGACAGCAGTGAAGCATGCCACAATGAGGCACAGCTAATGACACCCTTCTTCAGAGGCAGAATGCTTTCATTAAAAATGCATCACTGTATTTTGCTACTTAGCTATTTCATTAATTCAGAGACATGTTTCAGAATAACTACTCTCCCCTTCACTTCTTTGGGGATTTTTTTTTCCTTTAAGAGAAATTACTCTCTGTAAACCAGACATTGTCTTTTGAAATATGAAGTTTTATTTTACCATTTACCCCCGTTTCTTTTACAGTGTGTACTATTTTAATTGCAGCTCCTTTTTCTCTGTATAATTAAAATAATTTTTAAAAGCTGTTCAATTAAAACATTGGTGGTTTATTTTAAGCAGAAGTTCCCACCTCAAAAATATACCAAAGGAAAAATAAATTCATATTTGTGGGTTACTATTTCCACATTATTGCACAAAAACCCAGTCTGTAAGTCACAAAATGGCCCACTCGTCTATGAGACATGCATCCATTTGTCCTGTAGTAGAGCACACTTTCCCCCAAATTAAAAATCACATACTAGCAGTCAAAAAAATTTGCAGAAAAGGCATTAATTAATTAATTGCAGAAAGGGCATTAGCTCTGGACTAATTTTAATATTTTTAAAAAAATAGAAATTAAGCCTATCTCGTTTAGTAGAATTGCTTCATACTTAAAGAATCAGGCAGAATTTGCTGTCAAACTGTCATGTGAAAGTGAAACCCTAAGCATATTTTGCAAATTTTGGGATTTTGGAGAGTTAGGTTTTTTGGTAGACAGAATTTATCTGCAATACTTGAATGGTTAGAGAAGATCATCAGATCCTTTTCTAGACTAGCCAGCATGTGCTGTCTAAGGGTTAATCACTCCTTAACAATATTCAACTGTGATGTTAAAAATAAATCTCCATCCTGTCTTTAAGCATGATGCAGTTAATTGGTCCATATATTGAAAGAGATGTTGCAGAAATGGAACTCACATCTTTGGCAATAATAAATTTGATGTTTAAAAGCCACGATGGACACCTCCAAGTCTCAATCAGAAAGGCACATTAAACCAGTTACAGAAAGATGTTTCCATTTCCAAGACCCTTTAGTGTATTCATGCCTAGTCTCAGCTGTATTTCAATGAAGATGAAAAGAAAATGACTTGTACACTACACCAGCTCCACAGTAGAAGCAATTCCATGCCTGGCAACAGAAGAAACAATTCCTGAAGCAGAAGTTCTCCAAGACAAGCAGAGTCAGCAGAGCAAAAAGCAGTTGCCATTGCTGACAAGATGGAAACAAAGTTTGCAAGAAGTCAACTTTGGAAGAGGAGAAGGAAAAAAGGAGAAGAGTGGTGTGACAATCATAAGTCCACAAAATTTACCACAAGTCTTCCCTGGACAAATTTCAAAGCTCTAATAAGAAGGCAATTTTAAAACCAAACACCATCAGCACAAAAACAGAGTCCTGTTGCAATTGTAAATATTCTTCAACAAAAGAAATGTTTTACTTGTTTTCCTAAGTATAGTCCTTCCAACCGCAGTTATGTACTATCATCCAAAGGACATAAGCCACTGCCCAAAACAATGAGTCTTTGCTCCCTTTTCTCTACTACTGCTAGTGCTGAAAAGACTCACTATGGTATCATAAAGTCCAATGGTATTTGTTGTTCTTTTCTTAAAGCTTCAGATTAAGAATTTTAATATTTATTTAAAAGATGCTTCTCTCCCTTATGGTTGCAGAAAGGCAACAGAAAACATACTCAACAGCCTCAAAAGATTAAAAAAAACCCATACAAACATTCTCCATTTAAAAACGACTCAATAATTTTTAGACTTCAACTCATGATTTATGAGGATACCGAGACAAAACTCCACTTTGCAAATGAAAGGCAGACCTAGGCATGTGCTTGTTTAGCCAACCTGTAGCCATAAATTCGAAGTAGTTTCCTGCCTTGAAAAGATGTCTTCCTCTAACATCAGCATTTAAAGGAAATTCTACGAGTTATTTCAGTGGGAGGAAAAGCAAGTTCATTGATGACTGGCATCAACCACTGCTAATGAAGGATAAACAATTATAAAAGAGTTGAGTCCGAAGAAAAGCGTGTCAGTAGGATTGACAATTCACCTGCTGAGAGAAATTACCACCAAAATAAAATTCTTCAGCATTAACTAAGGATTAGCCTGCAGTAGTTCAGAGTCAAAATACAGATAATAACTAATCTACTCTGTGACCATGAACACTGCACAGCAAATGTTTTTAAAAAATCTTGTCAGTGTCTGCTGCAGGCCTTATGCATACATATAAGCAAAGTACGTGTGTGTCTGTCAACTGCTACTGAAATATTCTTGGCTTAATCTGAAAAAAAATGGCGTGTGTGTCAGAAATTGCTCCAGTGTATCAGAGACAATCTGCAACAACAGATTTCTATGTAATTATTTTTATGTAAGTGTGACAAAATGATGCAGAACACAGAAAAAGTGCAAATAAAAGACGTGCACAAAAATTGTAAAACACTTTCAATAATAAGAATTGACAGTCCAGTTTCTCTAGACAACTTTTCAGCTGATGTTTTAATAAATGACTAGAATATAACTTGTACATTATCTGGCTAATTCTCCTCCCAAATGCTGGCCCAAGTCAAGTAGCTAATGATATGAAACTTGATGATCAGAATAAGTGCTAAAATCCTAGAATGGCCTGGGTTGGTAGGATTCTCTAAAACTCATCTAGTCAATTCCTCCTGCTGTAGGCAAGACCATCTTTCATTAGATCAGGTTGCTGAAATACTCATCCAAGAGCAGCCAACACACACTTTATGTGAGCCACAGCGCAATGTGAAAACAGTCTGCCTTTCACAAAAATGGTTTCAATGGGTTGTTGAGTTTGTCTTTACACTGTCCTTTTCTACTGAGATTGGAGCTTTCACCAATGGGTTTTATCAGCTTTCCCCGTGCAGTGGGTATTATTCAACCACTCTTTGAGCACAAAGTCCCAGTGCCGACAGGAACAGAAATTATATTTCAAAATGGAATGACAAGACAGACAAAAGAATCCCTTGCTAGCCAACATATTTCTCATCAGCCAAAGGATGTGGGTGGAAAACAAACTACATAGATTTTAACTATGGATACATGCAAAATTTAACACCAGTGAGGGAAATAAGCTTGTTATTGCTTCACTGTTTAATTATGATTTATTTTCCTCATTATACGATAGGTATAAATCTACACTGCCATACTCAAACCTATTACCTCTCCCTTGTACAATAATATAAATTGTGGAATAAGTTGACTCTAATGAATCTCAATCACTGCTCACTGAGGAAACACTGAATGGCACTTAACATGAAGATTGCAACAGTTTTAGCAGCTATACATTGGCTAAACCGATCTATTCTGAAGCAGTACTGTTATCACTATGCACCATTTCACAGCAGAACATGGAATTCTTTCTGTCACAAACATTGCATCTGGTGAAATTACTACAAAGTGAGTGTCAGATAACACTGAGTTGCTGAATTGCCTTGACCTACAGAAACTATTAATTACCTGGTTATGAAGGTTATACAATAGGTATTATGAATAAAGATTGGACAAAATGTTTAGGAGATATTCTTTACAATATCAATAGGCTGTGTTTCTAAATCAATAAAAGATTTAAATGTGTCCAAAAATGGAGTTGTAAAAGCTCACTTAAAGATTGTATCTGGCTTGATTTCCATGAGGGAATCATACACCCTAGCTTTGGCCTGAGAATATGTGGGTCTGGTTTTGGACAGACAAGTCTTTCTTTCAAAAGTAATTTGATTATCCTGTAGGTCTTCATTCAGGAGACAAAATAAGGGAGCCTGAGGTGGAAAGGTTAAGTTCTTAAGAATGTATTTTATTACCTTTCTTGTTTGGTTGGTTTGTTTGGTTTTTTAAGTAAGCTAAAGCCAAATAACATAAACCTTGAAGTTCTACATGTGCTTTTTGAAAAAAAAATGGCCTGACAGATTGAAGGATCTCATCAAAAGTCAGAAGAAAAAATAAAAGAATTATTTTTGGCACTGCTTATCTGCTTCAGAGGGAAGAAAGGAAAGCAAGGTTTAAGTAAAAATTACTAAGTCTCAGAAAAAAATATGTGTATTCTAAAAATGTAAAATAGGATTCAAGCTGCCTGAAGTCCCACAGGTGAAGATATGTCATTGTGATAGTATAAATCATGAAGGTGACCAAACCTTATAAGCTTTCCTATACTCTCATGTCTGCAAAGCACACAATTATCTGCAGCTGAAGGAGCACATTTCCTTTCTGAGTACCAAAATTCACTCTGCTTCACTAATGAGCCTCTTCTTATAGGTCTGCAGCTATATGTACACTCCTAATGATACACCACATTTGAACATGGGACTACCATGTCTTTGCACTTCTAGAGCATCCCTCCTTGTATTCATATAGATCCTATAAATGTCAGAATTTTAAAGTATACAACCTAGGATAAGGTGCAATTGTCTCCAGTTCCTCCAGGATTTTTCTCTTACAATGTGCATAGCCAAATCAGTGATGGTCTTATCTTGGAGGAAAACACCAGTCAAAGTATTCTTGCCTGTAATGAGATTCCTTCAATTTTATTCACATTAAATGAGTTGTGAATAGGTAAACTCTTCCTCTGTTTAGCCTCATGTTGGAAAATACTTTCTTATTTGTGAAAAACAAAGTGGAGATAGCTACCTGATGCTGAGAACTATTTAAACACAAGTGTGCATGTGTCTGTAAATCACAAAAAGACCATGTTAAAATGCCCTCATTTCATGTCAACTCTAGCTCAATGTTTATCACTTCACTGATTGGCCCAGCATATACTCACAGAGAGACTAAAACTAATAACCATGTACTATGAGCAAACTTCATACTCTGGCATCTGCTCATATGGGTCCATGTGTTGATTACTTGTCACTCCTCAAACCCATACAGGCACAAAGCAGCAGCACTACTCGCCAGTAATGCAACATCTTGGACTCCCTAGGCCTGAAAAATGAGTGTGCACTACCAGTTCTTCAAATGGATAAAACATTAAGTGAAAAACAATCAGAATTACATTTCTCAAATAACTGTCTGCAAGGAACAGAAATAGAAGGCAATCCTATAAATAAAACAGAGGAGCACATGGTGCCGTATTTTAGGAAGCAACTGAATATACCATGATACACCTGATAGAGTAATTACATGTAAAGAAACCACAACAAATTTGCTTCTTCATTAAATGCAAACTACTGTATCCTATGCAATATGCACCACGAATTCTAAGCATAATTCATGCAAAGAAAAACTCAAATTAGTAGGTGTCTATGGATTTATTAATGTGCAGCAGTCCTTGCAAGCGTATATCTTTGTCTAGTTACCGAGATTTATGTAACTGTGATAAATGTACACAATCTCAAATGTACACAAATGTTTGATCTCCTTGACCTTTTGTGAAGTGCTGTTCAGCACTGGTTTTCAGACAGTGTATGCTCAAGGAGCTCACAGAACGATGAGTCAAGAGACACTGAATTCTTTGCAAGAAACTCCAATATCCAGTTATCACCAGCTGCAGATTAGCAGGGTTAAAAATGACAGCCCTTAGGGACTCTACTCACATACAACTGTTTCTTGAAAAAAAGTTCAGAAACACTACCAGCTTCAAAAGGACCATTAATCTCAGCAACATGGAGATAGTAAGATGAAAAATGTATCCATGAAATTCTCATTTCTTTATCTACTGTACAAAATCAAGTATAAGGACTTTTGTAGACAGGCTAAAATAACTATTGTAATTGGCTCAATGATAATAAATGTATTACAAAGGTACTCTTTGCAAATTTATTAAGGTATACAGAAAGAATTCGGTTAACATTTTTTCTTAAATCCGAAGGGATAGCTCTTCTAATAATTTTTAATAATAATTTTCTGGATTTACAGCTACTTCTCTCTGCATACTGCTAGATCACTCATGCTAGAAATGAATCTACAGCTCTTCCACCTCCTCTACAGTGGAATGAAGCACATCAAGTGGCAAGATATTTAAAAACCTCTCTGGCACAGAGGAAGCATGGGTCTTTGTCCTGTATCATTTGTACTGTCAGATATTCACATTCTTGATGCATTTGAGCTCATTGAAAAGTTCAAAACAAAACAACCCCCTTCATTAAAATTCTGGCTGCACACTGCCAGTATTACAATTGTATATGTCACACTGGAGGACACTGTGACATTTAGGGACAGATTAATAAGGATGTGAGAGTCAACTCCTTTTGAAAGGAATGGGTTTAATAGCTTGGCTCTTTTCTCTGTTTTGTACTGGACCTGGATACGAAATCCAAATGCCTTCATGTCTCAGAGGAAGGTAAACATATGTGCACCAGAGTCAGTCCCCCTAAAGTTTATAGATACTTGAAAATAATCTGGTTTTCCCTGCACTTCATGCGCATTACGTGGCAATTGTGTTAAAAATAATACAAATATTAAGGTAATAACTAGTAAAAACAGTAAAAGAAAAAAATAATTAAAATAGGCAAAGTAAAATCAACAAATAGCAATGTACCTATAAATCTGAAAAATTATATTGTATCTGCAATGACTAGACATAGAAGAAATGGGGGGGGAAATGGCAGACCATTGTTTTAATTTTACTCTTATCAATACCTAAAGAGGTTGTCTAATCAACTTACATGGACAGTAATGCTGCAACATTGCAACATTAAACATTACCTAATGAGATGAAGGTGCTGGAGCCCATCAGTGCAGCTCACTTTTCAAACATCACCTCCTAGGGGCAGAGCAGTTGGCAACTCCCAAATGCTGGAGGTCAAGCAGATGAGGCAGAAGGCCAGCTTGGATGAAGAGGAATCTTCTCTTGGAAATAAGGCTAAAGAAGAAGGGGTATGCCCAGAGGAAGCAAGGTCAGGTGATATGAGAAGAATACAGAGATGCTGCATGCCACCATAGGGAGAAAATTTGTGCAACCAAGTCTCATCTGAAGTTGAAGCTGGCCAGAGATGTGAGGGACAATAGAAAGAGTTTTTTACAAATATATTAATGGCAATAGTCAATACAGAAATATAATTGACCCATTACAGGATGAGGATGGTCACCTCACAAACAGGGACCGACACAAGGCAGAATGTGTTTAACATTTTCTTTTCCTCTGTCTTCAACATGAATGATGGACTGAGGGGGTCTCAGTGCCTGGAGCTGCAGGATAATGACTGTGAGAATTATAAACCTCCAGCTGACCCTGAAACTGTGCGGGATCTGGATCCCTACAAACCTACAGGACCTGATGGGATTTATCCCGGAATCCTCAAAGAGCTGGCTGATGTCATCGGAAAGCCTCTCTCCTTGATGTGTGGGAAGTCTTGGGAATCCAGAGTGGTCTCAGCTGACTGGAAGCTGAGGAATGTTTTCCAAGTTATCAAGAGGGCAAGAAGAAGGATCCCAGCAACTACAGGCCTGTCAGTCTCATTTCAGTATCTGGTATGAAGAAGATTAATCAGGGAAGTACTGAAAAACATCTGAAAGACAATGTTGTCATTGATCACAGCCAGCACAGCTTCACAAGAGGAAAGTCCTGCTTATCCAACCTGATATCCTTTTATGACAAGGTAACCCATGCAGTTGATCAAGGGAAGCTAGTTGATGTCATCTTTTTGGATTTCAGCAGGTTTTTCATACTGCCTCTCATTGCATCCTTCTGGACAAAATGTCCAGTACACAGCTGGATAAACATATCATGCAGCGAGTGAGCAATTGGCTGCAACTAATCTTATACAAAGGGAATCAGTAGGAGGCCAGTGCCAGCTTGTCTCAAGACAGCCAAAAGGAAAAGTCTGTACAATTACTTCAGGTTTTCATAGAGGCTACAGTTTAACATGCTTAGTAAAGAAAGTACAAAATGTGTCACTGTGAAACTGTGCTAAATAAAAGGCAAGAAATTAAGGTTCATAGTCTCAGCTTAAAGAAGACACACATACGACCTCCCAAAAACATATTCCTGCTCAGCAAGAATAAACTAGCAGTGGAACAAAAGGATAAATCTTCATGTACAGATACTGACAGCATTTGTTGATGCCTGTTCCCTGAATATCAGTGGTATCTTGTATTTAGATTACATAATTTATATAAAATACAAGACTTCTTACTCTCACAACAGAGAAGGTTTCCACGATTAATATAGATGTTTCAATTTTAGGAACAATTTTTTGTGCCAGTCCAGTAACTTCTGACTATGCAACACATTTTCAATCCCCCAAAAATGGCTGCAGTTGATTCTTTGTCTGGTACTGAGTTGTTGTAGTCAACAAATATCTTTCTACTGATTTCACTTGGCTTTGGAGTATTTCATTAAATGGTGTTCTAGTTTGCAATAAAGGCCTGTGTCAACCTAACAGCTTTCATTTATGTTTTACACTCCAGATTCAGCAAAGTAATTAGTCTAGAGCATTCTATGCTTAAGAACTTTGCATAAAAAATCTAAAATATCCAACTGATATTGCTTAACAGAAAATTGCTTAACTGATAAACTGAATTTTAATCTAAAACATCTTCATTTCACTAGCTTTCTTCTCCCTTTGAAACACTGGAATATAAGAAAATTTTGTAGCTTTTAGAGAAACTGATCACCCCTTAAATATTATGTAATACCCAAGACCAACCCATACATTTTAGTCAGAGCTGTAAAAGATGAAGAAAAATAAATTAGAAGCTTCTAGTTATTAACTTGTTAACATAAATCAGTGTGACAGTACCGACTGAGCTGCAGGACTAGGCCACTGTCCTAGCTAATGACCGGATAAAAGAAGAAATGCCACAGAGGAATGGACAATGTTCTTCAACCCCGGCACTCGCCGTTCCTCTTGTGACACAGGGACTAGATGGAGACTGATTCCTACTACTGTGGGAGCAGCCAGCACACTTCTCCAGGCAGCAAAAGGAGTGAGCCTCTCTCCGCCTTGATTGTAAGCTGCTGCTAAAAACAGGTAGGTAATGGTCATATTTTCATGGTGAACTACTTGTTATTTGATATTTTTTTAACCCCTTAACTGTCATGTAAGAATCCCAAGCTTATCTTTCATTAACTACATATAGTCACAATAAAATCACATACTTCAATGGAATATAGAATATATTCTTGGTTATTACATTATATGTATTTACATATAATATTTAATGTTTATTACATTATATCACAGATATAGATTGTTATGTTTTATTTATTTTTTATGTCACCAGGGTTCTAGTGTTGAAAATGCAAAATGAAATGGTTTTAAAAATTACCAAAAGCAGATGCTGCACAGTAGCTACATAGATGAGATTATAAGAAAGAGAAACACATTCAGTTGCCTTTGACCTCCCCAAACCAAGACACTAAGTTAGGTTCCTCAAGCAATCTTTTTATCTGGACATCTGCTGGACATCTGAAGCAAAGCCCAATTCCACATCCTAGCACATCTGAAAAAAAAAACAAATCACCACAACAAATTGCATATAATTCAGACAAAAAGGTCTGCCATTGATGATTTTCAAAGTTTTATTTCACTTTCACAATCTCAAAAGAATATTTCTTAAGATTTTTTTTTAATGACATGAGAGGATAATAATCTAACCTGATATAGTTCAAAACCAGATCACCCTTTTTGTGCCAGGGTCTCCATAATGCACAGGAAGACAACTGTGAATGAATAATTGTGCTTCCCGACACTCTGTCTCCTCTTCCACCCTTCGAAAAGTTAATTTGCATAAGAAAAGCAATATCCAAAAGCCAAAACATCACAGTGAAATTACTGGCTCGCATTTCATTTATCTTGGGCCATAATTCTGTTCTCCTGAGTTCATTTCACTGTCTGCTTGTAGTTACCCTCACCTATTTATGATCTGTGCTGAGACATGAATACTGATACGGAGGCCGCATTTGTAGACATACTGTGACCTTATACATGCTAAACGAGATTTAATTCTTACTACTTAAATGAGGCTTCAGGCATAAATCAAAAGCAAAGCACTACAGAGCAAGGTTCTATTTCTGTGTAGTTACTCTTTGAGAGCCTCTCTAAGTCAGTAAGTGAACTATCTGAGAAATAAAAACTTGCAATCATAGAGCGGTTTTTGTTGGAAGGGACCTTAAATCATCTAGTTCCAAACCCTCTGCCATGGAAAGGGACACCTTTCATTAAATTAGGTTGCTCAGAGTTCCATCCAGCCTGGCCTCCAACACTTCCAGGAATGGGGCATCCACAACTTCTCTGAGCACCACCCTCACAGTAAAAAATGTCATCCTTATATGTAATCTAAATCTGTTTTCTTCCAGTTTAAAGCCATTCCCACTTGTCCTATCACTGTGTGTTCTTGTAAAAACTCCCTCTCCAGCCTTCTTGCAGGCCCCCTCAGGTACCGGAAGGCTGCTCTCGGAGCCCTCTGTTCTCCACACTGAACAGCCCTAACTCTCTCAGCCTGTTTTCATAGGCAAGGTGGTCCAGCTCTTGGAGCATCTTTGTGGCCTCCTCTTGGCTCACTCCATTGGGTCCACCTCCTTCTTATGCCAGAGGTTCTAGTGATGGATATAGTACTCCAGGTGGGATTTCACCACAGCAGAGTAAAGGGGAATAATCCCTTCAAACCTGCTGGCCAAGATGCTTTTGATGTAGCCCAGGATATAGTTGACTTTCAGGGCTGCAAGCTCACATTGCCAGGTGTCTCATTGCTACATGCCCTTTGCAATGAAAATATGTTTGGAAATTATGGGATTTTTTCAAAAGTGACAAGTCTCACCAAAAAACACCTAAGCTACTTGTTCATCTGCTACAGCTGGAAGTTTTCCATATACTCTTAAGGTCAAAGTATGCATAATAGACATTATATTAGTAAGGAAATCATACCCACTACTATATCACATCTTCTAGAAAGTTAAAAATGGAAGTAAATGAGATGGCTCTGCACTGCAGTTCTGTAAAACCAGTGACTCAGGTACAGGATTTGCCTCTTGACACATTCACTGCTCATGCAAGCAGCTCATACTTCCCAAGGGAGATCCTTGTCCGGTGTAACCTCTTCCTAACTGCAACTACAGAGCACATTATCTCATTAAAACAGTGTGGAAAACATCAGGGTGAACAGTGAAAGGCAAGACCCATTGTGCCCCTAATCCCATTTCCTCATCTAAATCTCATCCATCCATGACTTGCAGGCAGGCAATACACCATGAAAATAGCATTGCTTACCTACCTTATTAACTACAAACATTACCAAAGGCCACCCCCACCACATTCAACTCAAACAACTCTCAGTACAAACCAATGTAACTGAGATCAGAAGAAATGAAGGCCTGAAAGATGAGTGTGCCAGATATAAGGCTATAATCACATCATTTTCTTCAGTCAATAATTTTATTTTAGATTGCATTCAGTAAAAAAAAGGCAGGTCAGTCAGAAATTTAAATGTTTGACCTAGATATCATGCACCTTAGCTAAACATCAATCAGTTATTTTTACATCTTTTTATCATGGTTTTATCTTCTTGGACAAAAAATTAATTCATAAGTGTTCTTACAGGTGGCATATTGAGACAAAGATCTCTTGGTATGAAATATTCAATGAGTAATGTTTATAGTGTTTGTAGCATCTTTTGCCTCAAAGTACCTAATGATGCGTTTTCACTAGCTTTCTTCAGAAATGCTTTTCAGTTCAGAAATCACAGGTTACAATGATTGAAGAGAGTTCTGTCTCAGTAATTCCAGTTGGCTCCTCCATCAGCACAACATAACATGACAGCTTTCACAATGCATCACCTCCCTGAAATATAAACGCCATCTTTCTGAAGTACTGCCAAGCAGTTTGGCACCGTTGCCAGTCTGGATTACAAGAAGACCACTACTGACTCAGAGTAGAATTCTGTTCGAGCATATACATCTATCCTTTTACAAAAATCAAAGAGAACAGGTAAAGGAGCAGCCACAACCATAGGTAGTGACCTACCTATAATACATAATCAGATAACCTTCAGTGGAAAAAACTATGAGTATCAGCTCTTGATGCTCTCACCTCACTATCACCAATGCATTTTTGATGCTCTGCCTGGTCTTAAACAATTTTAAGAAGAGGCAGCCAGAAATGAGCTATTGCAAAACACAGTCACAACCCATGCTGCTGGTGTTTTCTAGGAATGATTATCATGTTGCACTCCGTCACCTGCAGTATATTCAACTTGCCACGTAAAGCTACCTGTGGGTTAACTGCAGTTTACCTTCACGGATTTTGGCAACAAAATCTTATTTGTCTGCATAACAAGCTGCATCTTTCGCTGAATTTATCATTAAGAATACAACACAATACATCTATGGAACAAGACATAAGCTATTACCATGGCACAGCACCACACAATTTCACAGCATTCAGATCAAGTCCTAAATGCTTTAACTAGGGAGATCAGCTGAAGGCACCTTTTTGTGGTAATTGCACTTCTTTGCAGATCTTTGTAGAGCCATTACAACCAAAAAGATGGGATCTGTGCCCTACAGAGCTTTTTATCGAAAATGACAAGTTTTACAACACTAAAGAAAAAACACAAAAGAGACAATGACAATGGCAACAAGAAAGCTGAAAATGCAATTTGGTTGAATCAACAATGGACCATTATATTTTATTTTCTAATGCTTTGTTATTGTAGTATTGTATTATTACTGCTGTTAATGAAACTGACTCCTACTTTTGCTATGATGATCAAAAGGACAGGTCAGTGCTTTCCTGAGAAAACAATGAGGTACATTTCAGATGTTGTTTGGAGCTGTGTGGCTTGGTTCCATTTCTCCTCACTCCTCAAGCCTGTAAAAATTCACTGCCACAGTTCCCAACTCACTAACCCAAATGGTTTAACAAGCTGAAGGTCACTAGAAGCAAGATTTCCACAGCTGCTGCCTTCATATCCAACACGTTGGTTGATATGAGCTGCCTGTCAGCCAAAATACAACCATAAACACAGTAAAAAATAAGGTAAGCAAATTATTATTGTTCTAATTAGTGTTCTGTATTATTACTAAGAAGTGCCAAGCTCTCAGTGAACTGGTAGACAAAAAAAAAAGTTAAAATGAAAATTTATAAAAAGAACTCTTTCTTCCACAAAACAACAGAAAAGGTAAATAGTTTTGTGTTTTGTTTTGCTGGGGTTTTTTTCCCAAGAGAGTGTCTTTTCAATGTCTACCACCAATGAAGAAATCAATGCTCCCTGTATCCCCCTCCCTGCCTCTCAAACCTGACTATTTACCAAAACCTGAGAAAACATTTTCAGCATTACATCGTTACAGCACATTTTCCAGAAATAACACCTTTGTGTTGCCTACATTCTCAGTTTTCAAGTTCTCCGTTTCTTTTCTTGTAATGTTTCTTATCATGCTTCTTTTAACACATTTTTGTGTGTTTCTATTAAAGATAATGATACAGCATTTTGTATTTTAAGCAATTTTCCACCATTTTGTGTATTTCTATAAACTATGAAGGAACTTTTGGAACCATACAATGTGAAGCTGTTAAAATTACCTATTTTTGGCATGGTGATAAGTCAACAATTTATATACACCAGAAAACTTTATAGGAAATGCCTCTATAATATTTGAGAGAAAACTGTATGCTTTGGTGTTTTAGATATACGTAGTCGAATCTACAACCTTCCTTTTGAAATAAGTATTTCTACTATTTAGAGATCACTTTCTGTTCCCTTGTGGGCTGCATCTTTTCCTAGCCTGCTAGCTCTTTTCAGAGCACCTACTTTCTGACAATTTCAGTTTGCAGCAGTAGAGTGAGAAGAAATATCCATTCAAATTACAAGTAAACCCCCACTATTCCCATGTGGGCTCTCTTTTTAAATCCTATCTCTTCACCTCTGTTAGAAAATTCCAGCAACAATCATACTCCACAAGCACACATTTGCTCACTGAGTTTTAATGATTTTCTGCTAATTGGTGAAGCCCATTAAGATCCCGAGTCCTTCATAAGTGAAGCATAAAACAATTCAGGTTTTATTTAGTAACTCATTTAAAGACCGTCATCTTTACAATGCAGATTTTAATTTACTAAGTCTGTTTTAATAATTTCATGCATAATAAAAATCTTAGGGAAAACACTGTCCATCCTGACTCTTCCTATCCATCTCTCTCCAGAGAGACCCATATCACAGGCTTTTCACTCAAGAGCTCATTTTATGAAGCTGCATCATTTTTTAACCAGCAATCTAGGCAGATAGTCGATGTCCATTTCAGGCTGGGTGTCCCTCAAGCTTATATTTGTCTCCCATTATTCCTACCACAAACCCTAGAGCAAACAAACAGTAGTGACAAGCCTGGAGTTGTCATAATCCTTTAATTTGTCAAAAGCAGTGAAAGCACAGTTCTGTACAAGTAGAAAAAAGGGAACTTGACTTCTTTCAGTTAACTGTTTGTCCTTCAACTTGCAGAAAATCTGGACGCTGAACTGAAAAATGTCTTCAACAGCTGAAGAACTGACACTACAGTAAAAAAATCTGAGTCATCAGGCAAGGAAATCCTCACTGATTTCAACGTGACTATTACAAGTAAGAAACAATCAAAAGAAGCTACAACTTGTTCCAAAAGAAATGAACTCTCTTCTGCTCCCTGTCAGAGATTATTGAAACCACTCTGAAAAGCCCACAGATGCTGCCAAATATTTCAGAAATTACAGCTGCCAACCCAAATCACTAAAAACTAAAAAGCAGAAAGGGAAGCCTTCCAGAAATTATTTAATGACATGGAATTATGTCTACAATCACCTCCTTTCTCTGGGATACACAGCAAGTTGAGCCCTTCTTTGTGTCTGCTTTCTGCAATAGGAGTTCACTGGAGCAGAAATTCCCTTTATATTTATTTGTGTCTTGTGTAGCACAGATAATGTCACCAGTATTCTGCAAGTACAGCACTGCAGCACAGTATAAGCACTAAGTAGCTGATTGTCAAAGTGACTTTACAAACTTAAAATTTTGTTTCTAGAGCATGAATCTTCTTCAGTACTTTTTTCATGCTTTAAACTGATAAAGATTCAAGACAGTACTTCTATTCCTCTTCTTGTTTAAGAAAACAATACATCTGGCATAAACAAGCTTTTTCTTCTCAATGCCTCCGAATGTTAGGACAGTTCAAGGCTGGCTGATTTGTTCCTCCACTCTTCTACAATATTACATCCAGCAACTCAAAAGCAATCTAATTAGGAGAAAAATAAAAGAGCAAGTAACGCCTCATACCTGGTAGGAAACCAATGGGGTTTATCAGCACACCAAAACAATGTATGATCCCAGTCTGCATTAATGAGACTCGTTAATTAACCTTAAGGTGGGAAAAGAAGGCTTGGTATAAAAAACATTGACAAGGAAAAAGTTTTGATATCTTTGTCCACAATCCCTCTTACACTATCTTAGCAAGGTAATGGAGGTGAGGATAGTAAAGGGGGACAACTCCTTTGCAGAACAAAATGCCAAAGACCTTGTCTAAACCACAAATTTACCAGTTTCATAACAGGGTTGGGCAACTTTTTGCACACTATATTATTTTAAATGAAATGAACTCTAGTGGGTGTCATAATTTGTTAGCTAATATTGGAAGTGGCCTGAAGGCCCGTAACAAATGCAACCTTCAAAAAGGGCAGCTCAAACAGTCTAAATGCACATCCAACCAACCAAAATGGTCATAATTCAGTAATCCCTTAAAGATGAGCTCCATTCAACACAGAACAAATTACTACTTTGAGCCTTGGGACATATTCTTAAACTTGGACTTTTCAGCTCCTGCCTTTGAGGTGGTTATTACCCATCAGTTAAAGCATTTAATAAACCATGGTTTAGGAAATGGACTGAGAGCTACAGATACTCTGTACTAGAAACCAGGCCATAGATGCAATGCGAAAATATATTTTGCTATTTTTGTACATCATACTGTTCTACAAACTCTGAGTGACCTTATCAGCATTCCATACCATGGAGTCAGAGATATTATTGTAGCACCCCTATTGGACAGACAATAGCAAATTGTAGAAAATCATAAGACAACACAAAGAGCTTTCCATAGCAGTCAAGTCTGATTAATTGAGGGAAAAAAACCACATCTGTGAAAGGCCGAAACAAGAAAGGAATAGGGACAGAAGGAGAGGGCTATTATTAGCTGCATGTTACAACAGAAACTGTGTCTGACAACCCCAATATGTACATACATCAAAAAATATATCAAATGTCCAAAATGTAGAATAAATGAGAAATGCAAAAATAGGGTTTTCCTTCAAAACAGTTGTTTCGGTTGGTTTTTTTATTCTTGTCATTCACTGTGTTTATATACAGTTTGGGTTTCAATTATTATAAGTTAAGTGGCAATATATTTTCCATTTCTCAGACTACTGCCTATCTTGTAATCACTTGGATGGGCCTTGGTGGATGCTTTGAAGAATTAATTGGTCTGAATTTACTACAGAGCTGTATTCCTCTTGCTAAGTGCTTGTGCAGCAGTTCCTCCTCCCCGGCATTCTCACTAGATTCTCTTAAGTCCACTGCACATGTGTGCAGATACACTTTCTTGATGACATTTCTACTTGCATAGAAAAAATGAAAGCTTTTAATCCTTTCTGCTAGACCCCTACAACACCCTATCATGTCCTTAATGATTCCATCTTTACTGTAATGAGTTTACAGTGGTTGCTGATTCTTTAACTGAATTCCAGAGAAAAGCCTTCACATTCAAATGACAGGAAGTTATAATATTGTTATAGAAGTGGTTTTTCATTATGGTTAAAATGCAAGGATGCTTTCAATGTATCAAAAATAAAATTGCTTCTTTGTTAATAGAAACATGAATAGAAATTGCTTGGTTTTCAAGTTATTGAAAGAATGCAAAGGATACTAATTATTTTCAGAGTGTTCATTCAAAATGGCCCTTTCAGTATTTCAGTGGCTGTTCCAAGATGATAAATTCTAGTCTGGGGAAGAAAGTAAGTCCTCCATACAAGAACATTTTTTTCACCATCACAAACAAAATTAAAACTCTGTTTCTATTTCTCTGCCACTTAACCACTGTTCTTCCCTTCCTATTTCCCAATTTTTGTTACCACTTTTGTCCCAAGGTAACCTCCACTGTTCCAAAATGTAGATTTTTACTGAACAGTAATCATCATTCTAAGGACTGACTGAAGTTCACAGAAGATGAGTTTGTATTTCTCACATGTCAACAAAAGCTGACCAAAGTAAATTTGAGGTGTTAAGTTCAGGCACAAACTTTGGCAAAGCCAAAAAAAAGCAACTACTTATATTAGCATGGCTCCAGGGAAAATGCACACCCATTGACTCCTCTGTCCAACATGTTTGTTCTCAAGCACTAGAAAGAGAGATTTCTCATTGTTGCTCAATAAAAGTTAGCATATATGGAGTCAGGGCTACTATGGAAGTAATTTTTGTAGTCCTTGTTCCCAATGCTCCCCTTCCTCAACACTCCATCAGCCGCACGAGCAGAGAACCTGGCTTTCCAGCAATCTTATCCCATTAGCCAGGTCCCATATAACGTAATTCTGGTGACAAAACTTATGGTGCCCACATACCATTGGCTACTTTTGACTGAACATTTCGAGTGGGTCAACTTTGAGACATTCTTTAGATCTCCTTCCAAGCACTAACTAGAGGGACATGCCTTACATCCTTTCCTATGGAGGAAAGGCAGACTGTTGCAGGGTGGAGTGCTCCCTACTGAAGCCAGTACCCACAGTTTTCTAATAAAATTTGAATGCTATTTTGGTGGTATCTTTTCTGAAGCTCACACCCTGGGCTTATCGGTTTAAGGAAACTATCTCACAGAATACAAACCGAAGTGTTTTGAATGAAATGGTTTCAACCTCTGACCATACACTGCAAAATTTTGTGTTGTTTTTCAAATAGAAGGAGCATACCTATAGTAATAAAATATTTATGAGGTATTACCAGAGCATTTTAAGTATCAAAAACAATGAGGCCATGAAATACATTTGATAAGTTTACTAAAAGACTAGAATAAAGTTGAGTAGAAATATATGCAACAAACAACATGGCAATTCCGGCACAAGTTATGTTTACCTTCTAGTTAAAAACAACCAGTTCCAGCCATTTCTGTTTCTATACTCAAAATTCATGCTGCTGCTGCTGCTACTACTACAATAAATTCTACTCTCTCTTATTTCCTTTTGAGAAACTATCCAAGCCACCCGCTGTATGCTTTTAATGCTAATAAAGTAATACCCATAATAGAAAACCTGCTCCCTATTCCAAAGATGCTTTTCTTTACCTGCATTTTCTTGATACAGAAAATAAATGTGTCTAAGTTCAGAGATAACAGCCATTACCTTCATTTCCATGGCATTTCATACATGCTTATGAACTTGCTAGTGTGCACTAATCAAGGACAGCAGGACACTAAAAATAGAGCAACGATGCATTCCTGACCTGAAATAACTCACTTTGTGACACATTTACATTTATAATTTGTTAGTTAAAATGTCATAGCATTGCATAGCACTGTAGGAGAGGAGAATCACTGGATAATCTAAAGCACCACCTGAAGTTGCCAGGCTGCAATGTGACTTCAGAATGAGATTCTGCCGTTTTGCACATGCAACTATCATGTGTGGTAAAGTTACAGGCACAGCATACCCTGGCTAGTAAAGTCCAGCCTGTATTCTTTGTGTGGCACTTTGTAAATCATTCTTAGTTCAGCTACGTTTTACCTGCAGAAATGCAGCCTCCATCATCACTTTGTTTATTTTGCTAATTGCTCTCCCTTTTGGAAGTGATTTCTCAACATCTAGTGAAGACTTTCTTCCTCCTTTAGCTTTAGGCCATACATCTTGTCCTAGAATCAACACAAGCATTTGCAAAAGCAAATGGGGAATAAACATCCCATGCTGGTCTTGTTTCAATATTCTTCACTTTGTTTTCTGTACAGTAGATAACATTACTTTGTTGGTACAACATAGAAAGCCTCATTTAGAAGGGCCGTAGGCAATTACAGTTCTGACTGTCTTTAAAATATCATCAGCAGTTCCAAGGGGGAAAAAAAGCATATGAACAATATTCATATCTAACAGCACACTGCATATCCAAATGTTATCCAGGATAAATCGACATTTAACCAGTCAACTGCCAAAGAGTCAGGTAAAGTAGATCTGTCACGTACAAGATGAGTAATACAACATGGTAAGGAAAATGCAAATGGGGCCTTAAAAAGCAATGACACCTTCAATTATTTCTTATGTGTGAAATACAATCTACGATGAAGACCTTCCACAGATTCATTTTGAAAAGATGACATACTGGAGGAAATAAAATGCAGTAAGACAAACAGCTTGAAATTTATTTGACCCAACCTCGGTACCTTTCTTTACAGAACTCAATGTATTCAGAGATTAAATGATCCAGCAATCCAGGTGAGGCTGCTTTTACCTGCACATGCAACGTAAAAATTCTAGTTATCTGGGAGTATCCATATCACTGGTTTAAGTTATTGTTTTACATGCATTTCTCAAGGCTATTCTATCCACAGTATATGAGGCTTGAAATATCAAACATAAATCACAATATCCTCAGGAATGTTTGAAACAGTCATAATAAAATGCAATAAGCCATACCCTATTAGAGAAAGCACACAGAGAAAATGACACAGGAGAGCTATCTGCTCACTGAGCTGGCTGACATTTATGCCATCCTGTGCCTAACTGTTCAACTCTTCCTAGGCTGAGAGGCTTCATAACACCTTAAATTCCAGGCAATACTACCATTTGTGTTTTTGTCACAGCAATTCTGACAATATAAAAATGGAAAGCCACCTAAAATTCACAGGGGACTGTTAATTTAAGTAATTCTCTTCAGCAAACATCCTATGTCAAGCTCTGGTTGTGTGAACTGTTTGTTAGAGCAGAAATCTGGGACTAGTAAACAAACTCACAAATCCGCTCACTTTCCTTAGGCATCTGAGCACAATCAGCTTCAAAGTATTGTTTCATTAGGAACTCAGAAGTGAGAAATATTTCAAGTGAAATTCTTCAGGATCTTCCTTTAATTTCTGCATCTCTTTTTCAAAAACAAAGGCAGCTTTATGTCTCTCATTAAATTGCTGTGAGGCCTCCTAATTGCCTGCATACAAATAGCATCTTTTTAAAAAGACAGGAGAAAGAAAAATTATTTGACAAAAAAAATGCCCTAGCCATTATATATAAAAGTAGAAAATAAAGATCCTCCTCCTTCTTCTTCCCCTTTTTTCCATATGCAAAACCCAAACAAACTACTCAGTGATCTGAAGCTGATGGAAAACAAAGCTGGACTATAAAAACCCCAGAAAGATGGAGGGCTAATTCTTCTTTCTCTTTCTCCAAGAACAACTCAATAAAGTCTTAGCTGTTATCACACTAAAAGATGGTATGTCTTTTTTCCCTTCACTATCACAATTGTGCAGTGAAGTAGCCAATTTTACCAAGTAAGTTTTACAGATAAGAAACAGAAAAGTAGCACCAATACAAAAGATTATAGCATGTGTTATGCCCACCTATTTCTAACTAGTTCATAAAATGGCCATGTTACTCATCTGAAAATAAAGAAATATTATCTAAAGTACTAAACACCTTGGGCAAATAAAAAACCCCACCCTCTCAGTCTCTTGTAAAAAAAAATAAAAATGAAACAACTTAATCACTCTTGAATTCAAAGTCTTCTCCACATGCCTAAATCCCACCAAATAATTTAAAAGGCTCTCACATTCAACAGCAGAAAGACAGCCCTGTTTATACTAATGTTATTTGCATTTCCTAGATCATTTCTTTATAAAGCCCACATTACATATAATATCATTTTATATATATTATAATATATATATTATAAAACTATATATATTTTTATATATGTATATATAGCACGTGTACCAGCTCTATACATACTATATAAATTTATGTAGCCACATTCATTGAACATATATGATCCTTTGAACATGGAAGTCTATGTGGAAGCCTTTTAATTTGGCAGCCAAAGCAACATTTCTTGCCTCCTTCTCCTGTCCCTCACGGTGAACAGTAACAATGCTCATCTTTACAGAAAAGTGGCCAGTGCTTCCATTTCTTACAGAGTTATGTTTCATGAGAAATTTACTCAATGATCTATCAGTAGACTGTAATTTTATTTTGTTACAAAGAGTGAACCCTAGGAACTCTCTATGCAATACAATTATGTCCATGCTATGACAGTTTGAAATGGATGTTAAATATAATCTTAATTTAAGGTGTAACAGCTGCTCGTTTTTGGGTGCCTTTTTGGGCGGGGGTGGAATGGGAAGTAATCACAGTTAATGTTTCATATTCTGGTCCTAAACAGCAGGTGTTCAGATGAAAGCTCTGAGGTATCAATTTGAAATTAACTCCCAACATTTTCCACTGCTGACAGTGCAACAGTTGCTAATCATTTTAATAGTATTGGCAAATCTGCCCACAGCAATAAGCACTTACCTTC
The DNA here is from genome assembly GCA_013399895.1 of Serilophus lunatus. Lineage (NCBI taxonomy): Eukaryota > Metazoa > Chordata > Aves > Passeriformes > Eurylaimidae > Serilophus > Serilophus lunatus. The sequence goes on along the minus strand of VXBA01005600.1, from coordinate 725,787 downwards.
ACATGTATGGATTATTTTCTTCAACTTAGATCCTGAACTCTCTAAACTGCTGACTAAACATGTGGTTCTCATCTGTGACAAGGGACTGGGAAGTCCGTGATTAAGTTGTGATTAACTTCAACAGGCCATTTTACGTGCCAAAATTATTTCAAGCCTAAGCGGAACATCAGTTCTGCTTCGCATACCAGATGTTTTCCATACACAATGACACACATTGAAACACCATCAAAGTCACTTCTACCCAGAAAACATGAGTGTTCCTTCAGGAAACGTGGAGAGCCTCAGTATCTTTAGTTGTGTCAATGTTGTACTGCTCTGCAAACAAACAAAAAGATCCTTGGCTGAGTGAAATGTTTTCCTGCACTTGCTAATACGGGTTTCCAAGACGTGAATCTATCAACAAACCTCAACAGAATATAAAACTCAGAAAGTTCTGAACTCTAACTCGGAGAATGCAAATCCTTTCATGCATTACCCATCCCAAAAAGTTATTAGTATGGGAATTATCTATTATGTTCTCAGAACAGTGCAATTAAGTCCAAAGTAGGTACTCACGCTGCCGAAGTGCAGAAATGGCGCTGATGAGAGAGAGGTCAAGTATACAACTGTTGTAACTACGTTGTTGTCACCTATGTCCCTGGTTCAGTTCCATTCACAAACTCAAAATTAACTATTCTCTAGCAGGCCAGTTAAATTTACACCAATCCTACACCCTCAATAAAATGCAGAGCCTTTGAACCATTAATCCCATCCAATCTGAAATGAGGCTCTTTGGAATCAGTCTTGGATAAAAGTTTAATTAATATCCTTCCTGCAATGTTAAAGATGCTTAACAACAATTTACCAATTGATTTGTTAGATCAGTGCTTAACTCAGTTCTGCTTTACAGAAAGAACTATGCAGAAAATATTTTTTAGCTTACTGGTGAAAAACACTGGTGAGAAGGAAAGTTTTCAACTGAAAAAATAATTGCTGCAGAAATGACTTGAAGAGTAAAACAGCAAGTACAACACAAAAAGGCGTTGCCTGTTGTAATGCTTGCAAAGACTTGTTTAGAAACATGTCCCAGGTCACCTAACAAGCAGAACTGGAGATAACTTCTGCCTACCAGAGAATATCAAGTTGTATCCGTTATAAACGAAATAAATAATAGAATTTATTTCATCAGGCATATTAGAACTCATTTGTCAAACCATTACCACCCTACTCGACAGAAACGTACCAGCTTGAATTGCTTGCAAGTTGTGTTTTGTACCTCAAAGTATGGTCATGCTTGGAAAATGACACAGAAGGCATCCATGCCTTTGACAGAGAGGTATGTACAAGAAGTAGTTTAAACTGCTGTTTCCTCTCTTTTATGACCAAAACCAGCACCTCTCTGCAGACTTTGTAGTGGGACACAGTCTGGAAGTCACCGTCTTACTAAATCATTAACAACACCACTCATATGGGCAGTAAATAGCAGCTTCTGTTAAAAACTAACAGAATTTGCATTAATCATCACATTAGCCCTCCATCAACTGCCTTTAGTAAGAGTAATCACCAGCCATGCCACAAAAAAAGAACAAAATCTTACAAAAATTTTACAGAAGAAACTAGAATGAAGGTCTTGCCTTCTTCATGGCAAAAGACCTAATTTATGTCCAGAAGCTATATAAAATATTCTTCAGATCTTTTGGTCTTGTTTAGCTTCTATAATAAGTTAAGGCTATTCTTACTTTTTTTTTGTTTGGGCTCTAAATATTGAATTTAGAAACAAATATACTACACACAATAACAATTTTTCTATTACTTCCACATTTAGTTTCATTGACTCCTCTCTCTGGAGCCAAGAAATAAACAAACACACATGACAGCAGGTGTAAATACATAAACCCAGGTGTATGTCTAACTACTTCATCTTCTGCTCATTATTAAACCTTGCAGAGGCAAACAATACTTAGATGCACCATACTGAGCATAATAATCAGCAACAGGCCAAGAGGTCAGGTCTCACTCAGCGGCATTTCACAACATTTGAACATGACACCCATGACAAGAATATGAATGAGTTCTTTGCAGCAAACACACACTTTCAGAGGGACAGGCAAAACACATTTCTGTCACCTGTGCTGTCAGTTACTGGCTCAATGCGGCAGCTCTCTTGACAGATACAAAAAAGGGGGTGAAAAAGTGCAAAGAAAAAAGCACCATTTCAGACTGCCCAGCTTCAGCACGTTTACCTTTACAAAAGCTGAAGAAAAAAACACTGCCTGCAGACTGTTCTCATAAAGCTATACTTCTCCAACAGCAAGTCATGACTGCCTTGTGAGTTACAGGAGTAGTCAGCAGAAGCTCACTTCTACCCTAATCAACGGGGTAGAAGAATCAATTCTTGGGAGGTAGAAGGAGAAAACCTGTAAAATTACCATCCTTAATGCACTCAAAGCAACTGCTAACTCTCTTCAATTGCTGGCAACAGCCGCCATTCCTCTAGAGGGACTGTAAACCCCCACAGTGAGGGATTAGTGCATGGAAGACAAACAGGCTGACTGAAAATGCCACAGGAAGGAAGAGGAGGCAAAGGGGGTCATGCATCTGAAATGCTTGAAGAAAACAGCCTTGTGAGGAAGCACACAAATCAGTCAGGGGTTGGTATCCTTCTTCACCAGTTTTACTCCCCTTAATACCATTCCTAAACTTGCTTGCTGCCTTCCCAATTCAATGCATTTCTTCTTTCAAATATCTTTTTTTCCTCTGCACCTCATTTTTCTCTCCTTTTCCTTATTCTGGTATTTTTTTACTACATCTTTTGCAATTTTGCAACTTCCTTTCTGATTCTTCCACCTATAATGCCTCCTCCTGTTTTTAATCTGTCCACTGCTGTTTTTCAATGGCCAACATTTCACTTTTTTGTTCCTTTCTTCTGTTCAGAACATCCGCTTCTCATTTCTTCATTCAGTATGTCTCTTCCTGAGAACACCTTTTCCACTTCTTCAGAATGGCAATTTTTCATCTACTTCATGCAACACTTGGATAACTACACCACCTCCAGGCAACTAGTACAAGGTCTGTTGGGCAGCTAAGGACCTGTTTTGAAGTGGTCTGAGAGAAAAGAAATGGTTGGAAGCAAGTGACTGTTTTCCCAGTGATGTGCCCCATGGCTAAGTTATCCTGGAGACAAGGAAATATAGCTTTAAATTACATGCAAACTCTACCTGAATCACCTAATCCTGCTGAACATGTCTGTGGACTCCACACAGGTGTTGAGGCACAGCCTCAGCAAGCAAATGAAGCCAAAAGCACACCAAAAAAAGTCACTTTTCATACATTGGTAAAACAACAAATGGTCAAGTCATCCCAAACTCAATTAGCACATCTAAACCTGAAATAGCTCCACATAATTACTTTCAGAAACCCCAAGCCTAGGCTATTTGTGGGGGTTTTTTAAATTATGATGTTGATTAAGCTGTCATTAATATCTCCGATTCTCCAAGTTTAATAACAAAAAGTAGTCTCTTAAGTTAATCCAGTGATGTACATAGCTGCCAGAAAACATGGGCAAGTTCTCTCAGGAAGGAAAAGGTGCTCCCTTGGGAATCTGTGGCCTTACACAGCTGTTCTATCTCAGACTTGTGAAGAAATTTGTAAGAACACAATCACACAACCCCCCGAACCCAGAATAGCCATATTAACAGCCTTTCAGCCTGCTGGGATAAACTTAATTGAACTCCCTTCATACACAGCAGATTGAGCACAATTGATCACATACAAAGTCAGATGGAGCTGCAAAATTAGCTACTTTAGAGATGCAGGGAGCAGTTGCAAGCAGCTGAGATTTTTCATTCCATTTTCTTAATAAAGAGAAACAGTGACTAAATTTAGTCTTATTTCTCAGATAAAAGAGAGAAATAAAACCAGCTGCAAAGTGAATTAACACCTGATAATATTCTGCTAGTTTCAGAATATACCATATATCATTCTGGTAATGGTCCCGTTTCGGTCAGGAACACACAGGATTTTAAAACCCACAACATGTGACAGCCTTCATTCTTCCAAGTACTTCTACAGCAACTGATCTATTCCTCAGCTGACTCTATAAGAGAGTCCAATTCTACATCTCCAACTGCCCCTAAAGGAAAGCAAAATGTTTCAGTGTCTATGTTCTCCACCTTTGCCTATCTCACAGTTGCTTAAGACAGATCTAAGAGACAAGGAACAGCACAGAGCAGACTTCAGCTTCCCACCAGACTCCTAATGCTGCAGGAATAAGTGTGATCTGCTTCTGCTGATCACTCTTCATTCCCCAGGTTTCCAGTTTAGGATGAAGGAAGGATAGGCCAAAGGGAGGCACAAGATGAACTGGGTCACATGAAAAGCTGTAAAGGAGGTGAAACAGAAGAGATTGCTGATGGAACAAGACCATGTGAATTTATGTCTTACAAACTAAAAAAGGGATACTGAGAGGGCTGAGAGTTTGGAAAAAGCACTGTAAATAGGAACCATTTTACATGCTAGCAAAGAGTAAGCATTTTCCTCAGTCAAAATATGTCCCTGCAGCTTATAGCTGAAGAACAAAATGGAAAGAAAAAGTACCGAAAGTGCCTGTTTGATTTCTTGGTTAGAAATCTTTGCTTCAACATCTAGAATAGTTCACACTAGTGTTAAGGTAGATTTAAAAGCAAAGTATTTGCTATTGTTAGAAACTGTCCTTTTTTTCAGAGGTTTTGCTTAATCTTGGCAAAATGAAATTGGCCTGGAGAACAGTATGGCAGAAAGATGCTGTTGATCATGCATGGAAACAAACCCCAGGTTTCTTATTTCATCTTCCATCACAGGTGAGCCACCTATCTGCTCCTATAAAGAGCCCTCATGACCTGCCTTCATGGCTCTTAGAACTTCCCACCAAGTATGATACCAAATGAGTGGCCCTCACATTGGTCCAGAATGCTTATGTCCATCACCGTGTAACCCTCATGTTACCTGTCATGTGTGAGAGTAATAATCTCCAAATATCTGCTGAACAATATCAGCTTATTCCTTAAAACAACAATTTTGCTGGATGTGTATAAAGTTAAGGAAAAAAGACCATAAAGCCATTGGAAGTGCCACCACCTCCACATTTTTTTTTCTTTCAAGCAGAAGCCAGGAAGGCAGGTCATATTTTCATTCAAGCCAGATGACTTTTCCAGAGTTCTCAAAATCCAATTACAGCAACTCCACCAGACATGGGGAAAAGCCATAGTAAGTGTTTGACAGGGCCTATGGAGAGTCACAGAAGGGCAGATGTAAAAGTGTGATGCCCAGTACTGTCGGCAATAATAAATCATTGCTAATTTGTGCTCTAATAACTCCTTACACAGGCAATGGTGAGTTTATTATTTTTTTAACAGGTAGGATTATTTTGTTACTCTTCAGTAAGGTAGATTTAATCTGAGCTAAAGTCAAGGAGGCTTCTGGACAAAAATAGAGAGAAGGTACTGATGCACTGTTCAATTTAGCAGCTGTTGCCATGGAAATATCTTTTTTACTGACTGCCAATGATTCTCTCATGTTTGAAATGTGATTTATGCACATTATACATGAGAGCAGAGAAGCATATTTATAAATGAGCAAACCATGGTTATTCCAACATTAAAATGCAGTGTGCTCCGTGTACTTTTCAGAAATATGTAATTTGCCAAAACAGACTATTCATCATGAAAATATATTGGCCTCCTGCAGCATATAATCCAATTGCCAGAGTAAAGCAGAAGCCCTTTCCAGATCCGAAATTAACAGGAGCAGGAAACATAATACAATTGCCATTTTCTTCCTCTTATCTTCTCACAGGAAAGGACAGGGAGAGAACCAGAGAGACTATCTGGTCCAGCAGCTGCTATTGTCATGAATTTACAAATGCACAGGCTGCATGAAGACATATTCAGCTTACTGATGCAGGATTTTTGTCAGTTTTCTTCATATTGGCCTTTATGCCTAAAATTAATTTCTAGAATCAACATTCCTACACAAGCTTAACCACATTTTTTTATCTATTTGTCCTGATATTTGCCTGCCAATCATCTCTCATTCCCCACAATATGTTTCTATTTCAGCTACAGCAAACAGAGAAGCCGTGGGGATAATACACCTATTTTCGTGTATGTGTGCAAAGCAAGCCAAGTGATGCCAAAAATCTAATATCTCCATTACTTTTGACCACCTCTTGAAGTGGTAAGGCCAAAAGTGAGGTTTTCTTTACCTTTTGCAACAGAATATAATGAATAAAGCTAGCAAGGATGACCAAAATGGATGGTGGAGCCTAGAACAGCTTCAAATGTAGAAAAAAAATGTTTCTAACTGCAGACTGACAGGACAAAACATACAGTCCTGTGAGGAAGTCCCAGCAGTCAAGGAAAAGAGCTATCTGAGATATAAGACCAACCAATGAATTAGTCTAGATGCCCTCTAACTTTATGCTCAAAACTGACTTTTGTGCTGAATACAAAGCAGAGGAAGAATAGACTGGAAACTGCCACCCTGGTAAAGTGACGGCTACAACAATCACAGTATGTTACTGCTTGAACTAAAACGTCCATCATTACCAGATACATATAAAATAGAAATATTTAAATCTACATGGAATATTCCTCTCTTCTGCAACTATCTGTAAAGATGTCCAGAGCTAGCCTGATGCTGGAAAGCACTAACAGAGTGAGATTTCTTCAGGAAATAAAGGTACTTAATGCTTGTTTTTAACTTGTTCTGGGCACGTCTGTATGTAAGAAAGAATAGCTAAGACAGATAAAAATTAAAAACTTTTCAGAAATAAGAATTACAGTTATTGAGCAAAGCTACCTAGACAAAAATTAGAGGTATTGAAAGTCCCTTCTTGAAGATGCAAAAAGCAACGTATAAATGCAAAGCCTGCCAGAAGTTACAAGAACCCAAAGGTCTCATATTGACCAGCCTGCCTAGCCAACTGCACAAAAGTATTTTCAAGGTAAAGGAAGGAAGAAATGGACCAGTGTTTTTAAAATGGTGTTTCACTCAGTTTGAAGTAGCAGCAAAAATGCAGAAAAATAAATGCCTTTTCTCCCACACGAATATGCAAAAATTTAGCCACACAAGACCTGCAAATTGTTTGCTGAACTCAGATATCATCAAGCTGTTCTTGTGTGTAAGGCATCACAGATTAAGAGTAATTACACAGTACAGTGGTTTCCAAATTACAGTTTAAGAGGGCAAGAAAACCACAAGCCATCTGTAGATGCCTTAACCCTCACACTGACAGAGGCACACTCAGTATGTTAAAAATCTTTGCATGAAAAATCCAAACTGTAGACATGTTCCACTAAGGCAATGCAAGCTATTAGCCAGGCTCCACGTGTGCATCAGGTCTCATTTCTGAACCACACACGTGGGAACAGAAACCTGCTAGCAGAGTGGAAGACTGGAATTCAACTGTATTTTGCTCAATATGAAACCAATATACCCTCACATTTCAACGTTGGTACTGCAGCTAAAGTTCATCTACTACCCTACATTTGAAAAAGGTAGTGAATGGATTAAAAACCACCTGAAGTTTGTGTTTGTAACATGGAGACCAGAGATTAGTCACTAGTGAAATTCTTCACTTTTATTTTAATATCAACTGGATAAATGTATAAAGTTAATGCTAGCATGCATTATAAGCATACTATCAGCAAAGAAACACAACACTAAAAAAGAGCTGATTACACAATATCCAGAAATTCGAGGAAGTACAAGAGTTCTTGAATAAGCCAAATAGATACATAACTGTTGAGTGACCACCATAGCACACGGCTGCAAAAATATGTTCCTTGCAATGGTAAAAGAGTTCTTTGAACTGGCAAAGAGTGGGACTCACAGCTGAAGCAAACAAGCCCACTCTACAGGAGCCTGACAAAATTTAAGAGAGATATAGCAAAAATAGGATCCACCTCTGTTTCAGACATCTTAACAAAGCTATACCAAGACAGCATGTTTTAGTTCCCATACCAGACATTCAGTACAGCCAAATTGCCAAAAACTCACTCAGTAATCCATACAGATACTGACAAATCAGATCAGATAATCAACTGTCTGAAATACATAGAAGAATTTTTCCATCTACTTATTTCTGGCAATTAAACAGGCTGACAAAGTATTTTTGCTAATGAACACAAAAAACCTGAAGGTGTTGCCAGCATTTCTGTAATAGCTGATGACAGTATAAGAGCATGGGCTCAGGCAGAGACTGAAGCTAGAGATGGCAAAGGCCCAAGCAGAAAATTTTAAGGTCAGTCCAGGTAAAATTCAGTTTGTAATGAAAGAAGACAAGTGCATGAGACATCTACTCTTAAGTGACAGAACCAAGCCAGTGAATTCAAAGCCACTTTTACATCTGAAATTGTAAAGATTGTTTCAGAAGATCGAGTTGCCGAATATGCCAGATGAAACCTATTTTGTCCACTGCAGTAACTGCTACATGACAGCAGCTTAGCAAACAGGAACAGCAGGACAAAGACTCCTGAGAGTATTTGAGCCAAGTCACTTTCTGTGGTAAAGCCTGTGCCTCCACATAAGGACCACTGGTACGCAGCACTGCAGTCACAGCAGAGGTACCAGGGCAGTGTGAATGGGAAACACCCGACACTGTACTGTGGGCCATATACACTGCACCCTTATTTACACTTAAAGAACAGCAAGCACAACAACTGGCATTTGCAACAGTAATTAGAACTGCCATCACCATCTTCTGAGGTGCACTTTATACACGAGATGTCAGTAAACAAGTTAACAAGTAGAAGAGGGTTATGCATTCTTACTTGACAGTATGACACGAGTGACAGCTTCACTCAGGCTCTGCAAGAAGAAATAGACTCAGAGAGTAGTAAAGATTGAGCTTTGACCAGTTAAGTGTTAATAACATCTGACACACATGGATGAGGATTAATCAGGGAGTTGTCAGGACTGTTATAATAATAGCTGCTTGAAATGCTGTTCAGTGGGAGGGATTCTAAAAATGAGAATACATTCACTTAGTATATTGCAGCACTTGCTTTAAAATTAATCATGAATAATCATTAGAAGGTTTCTGGTTGGAGGGAGGGAGTATTTCGCATGACCCAGATCCTGGCCGTACATCGACACAGATGGGATTATAGCTGTCTGGTATTTAATAATGAGAGCTCTGTTTCAGCCTCATGCCTTTTATTTCACTCTTGGTCTAAATGCAATGGCAGCTAGAAAGTTCATCAGCTTTAGCCAACAAACATGCTGATATTGCTAGGGTTGAATTAAACTATGATGTACGCACAACTGTGTATGTGGGAGGCTGTCAAAGTTGTAGACTGGAGAGAAAACTAATTTTTGCTTGCAAGAACTTTTTTGCTGTGTTACAATTCTGTTTTCTACATTCGAATCTAATAGTAGTAATATTCTTAATGCTATGCTTAATTTTAAGCATCTGAATAGTCTTATTGAGGACTGTTGAACTGCTTAAAGCTGGATTTGTCAAGATGATTCAGTTGCTCAAAATTAAGTTAAGCATACAACTATCCCAGTAAAGAGCTCTCTCTTTTTCAGTCCAACGGGTAGTACTGGGAAATGCTGTTGATATAATAATAAAGCCTACAGAAATGACAGAATGCAGCTGAATACTTGTTTTCATAACAAAACCTCAATAATCAATGAATGCTGTTGTTGCTCAAATCAAGGTTAAAAAACCATCTGCAAGTTAATAATGCAGAGTATCTCAAATTTTTTTTTAATTTCCATTCTGACTCTGGTACCCTAACTACATTGTTTATCTTGCTTCCTTACCTTTGAGGTTATTCTGTAAGACTTTCTTGAGGCAAACTAGACATATTTTTAGTTTACTACAAACACTAGCAATGCAGCAAAAGGATTATATTATTTCCTATTAGAAAAAATCACATCTTTATCATAGTTGTTCACTCCAAAAAATGAACTGAGAGACAGCACTATTTCAATTTCTTCCGTTGTAGTCAGGTACCTACTGACTCACTCTCCCTTTAATCTGTGAGTGGGTATCATTATGTATGAATGTAACTTCTATTAAATAATTAATTTAGGGCTAAATATTGTTTAGATAAGGTAAGTACTTGAACTTCTAATGTGCACCAAGGTTAAATATTTGTCAGAAACACCTTATGTTCTCACATCTAAATTACCTCTTAGGAAATAGAAAAAGCTTTTTCAGTCATATCAAAATGTTTTCCTTATAGATTTATAGCACTGAATTTACAACAGAGATTTGTATATACCACACAACAATGTATATACTGTTATGTGAGGAAGTGCCTTTTCAACCATAGGAATGTAAGCTGTTGATCAGTAAATGGCATTGACTTTTGTATTTGTGAACTTCACGTGTACTCCATAAATATAGCAATAATACTTGTGAGAAATATCAGCAAGCAACACCAGAGTGCAATTTAAGTCAGAAGTCATCAGCAGTTTTTGACCACAATGAAGTTCTCCCTCTTCCCAATAGGTGGGTTTTTAATTTCCAGGGGTCTTTGTCGCTATTTATGGTGGTTTGCTTCTATCTTTTTTCATTATTTTTTGTTCTGAAGGGAAGTTGGTTTTCTATTCCTTGCCTGTGGTATGCCTCCCATTGAGGGATCTGCAATTATTTATTCAGCATTTCCTGCTGTGGTGTAGGTTCAGAGATATTTCTGGAAGTGACTGCAAGGTCAGCAATTTAGTCCAGCAATTTTACTCTTATTAGGTGATCTTTTATTCACTACAGGCATCTTGACAATGTCCACCTATCCACTTCCTAAGAGAAAGGAAAGCTTTCCCTGTGTTACATGCTGCTGACCTTAGACTGCTTTGTTTTTCTGCTTACCTCCATTATTGAGAGGTTACATACTTCGGTTGGAAAAAAACGGAAAACTTCAAAGAGCTGAGGGAACACAGGAGGACTTTCAAGTCCAGCTTGGGCTGGGCATTTTGTCAAAGGATGGATCAAAGTTTTATACATCAGCCAAAATTCAGGGTCTTCCTGTCTGAACAAGGCAGCTGTGAAATAATAGACTGACCATCATGTTTTTGCTCAGCAAATGCTCATGGATTGCTTTTGTGGTCACCCACTAAAGCCATGCTCCCTGCCTCTTCATCTCCACAGCAACAGAGAGCACAGAGATCTCTATCCTCACCAAGGGTAGTGCACCACAGACCTGCAGACCTGTCTTGGGCTTCACACTTCAAGGGTTTATATTTACATGTCAGAAATGCACAAGCATCTGTTCAGAAGAGAAACTGTTTTTATGGAAAAAGGTGAGCAGAAGGCTAAAAAAAAGAAAGTAGATCAGCAAAAGTACCAAGTCCTTGTCTTTTATCCCACAATCTCAGATCTACATTTTCTGCCGTAATGCATGTTATTTACATGAAGGTTTTCGATCTACATTAAGTATTATTGAGCTCACTTTTTTTTTTAATTAAGCCTTAATATTTAAGGATCTATCCTCCTATCTGCACTTTAACAAAGGTCCACAGAGCTGGAGGAGTACTCAGGAGCTGCCCTTTGCAGTATTTGTCACTTCAGAGTAAATCACATACCTTCAATTATGTTTACCCAACTGTAAAATAGGGGCAATAATACTTATTTTTCAAAGTTGATATGAGGCTTATTAATGCTTGTTTAAGTGCTTTGTTACACTTGAATGGAAAAGGAAATTATTATTATAATTTTAAATGAAACTTAATTATAAAACTGTTAACATAAGCGTATTAGAAAAATGAGCTCTGAATTGCAAGCCAGCAATTGCTCACTTACTCTTAAAACAGTATGAGATGATTTTATATGCATCTTGCTATCACTAATCCCCACTTTTCTAAATCCTACATGTTTTCCATATTAAACCTAAGATGCAAGTTAAATTTAGTGTCTAATCAATCAAGAAATAATACCTGGTACCTTATTTGGTGATGTGTTATTACTGGAATCCTGATTTAAGAAAAAAAATAGCCTCCATACCAAACCATTCTGTTTGCTATATACTAATTTGAGTTACACGTAAGCTTGTTACTGGCACAATCTCTAACCTGGAAAAAAGGGTAATTTTACCTCTCCTATGAAGAAAGGCTGAGAGAATTGAGACTGTTCAGCTTGAAGATGAGGAGGCTCCAGGAAGACCAATAACTAAAGGGGCAACAACAGAGCTGGAGAGGGACTTTTTTCAAGGGTGTGTAGTGATAAGACACAGGGAAATGGCTTTAATGGAATCCATTATTAGTATGGAATCCATTATTAGTAAGCTTGTGGATGACACCAAGCTTGGAATGAGTGTTGCTCTGTTAGAGGGTAGGAGGGCTCTGCAGAGAGACCTTGACAGGCTGGCTGGATGGGCTGAGTCCAATGGCATGATGCTTAATAAATCTAAGTGCTGGATTTTACACTTTGGCCACAGTAACCCCATGCAGAGTTATAGGCTGGGGTCGGTGTGGCTGGAGGATGCCCAGGCAGAGAGGGACTTGGGGGTGCTGGTTGATAGGAAGCTGAATATGAGTCAGTCAGTGCCCAGGTGGCCAAGAAGGCCAATGGCATCCTGGCCTGCATCAAGAATAGTGTTGCCAGTAGGACCAGGGAAGTTATCCTTCCTTTGTACTTGGCACTGGTTAGGCTGCAGCTTGAGTATCGCATTCAGTTCTGGGCCCCTCAGTTTAAGAAGGATATTGAGTTGCTGGAGCGTGTCCAGAGAAGGGCAACGAGGATGGTGAAGGGGCTGGAGCACAAGCCCTGTGAGGAACAGCTGAGGGAGCTGGGATTGTTCAGCCTGGAGAAGAGGAGGCTCAGGGGTGAGCTTATCGCTGTCTGTAACTACCTGAAAGGAGGCTGTAGTCAGGCGGGGGTCGGTCTCTTCTCTCAGGCTCCCAGTGACAGGACGAGAGGACACAGTCTTAGGCTGCGTCAGGGGAGGTTCAGGTTGGATATTAGGAGAAACTTTTTCACAGAGAGAGTGATTTCCCATTGGAATGGGCTTCCCAGGGAGGTGGTGGAGTCACCGTCCTTGGATGTGTTTAAGGATAAGTTGGATGATGAACTTAGTGACATGATTTAGATGGTTTAGATGGTCTAGATGGTTTAGATGTTAGATTGGTGTTGGATAGGTTGTTAAGTTAGGTAGAAGGTTGGATCTCTACGGTCTTTTCCAATCTTGTTAATTCTGTGTGTAATTCTGTGTGTAAACTGAAGAAGGCAGGTTTCAACTAGATATCAGGAAAAAATTCTTTACTGTGAGGAAGGTGAGACACGGGAAACAAATTGCTCAGAGAATTTGTGGATGCCCCATCCCTGGAGGAGTTCAGGGCCAGGTTGGATAGGGCCCTGGGCAACCTGGTCTAATGGAAGGTATACTTGCCCATAGTAAGGGAGATTGAAATTTGATGATCTTTGAGGTGGTCCCTTTCAACCCAAACCATTCTATGAATCTATGAAGATCAAGCAGCCAAGTTACCAACATAACTTAAAATTTTCAATAAGATTCTCCTGCAATGTTGTAAATCCTAGACAGCACAGCCCTTACTTTAAGCAAAGTGGCTTTCTTAGAAGACAATTTAGGACTTACAAAAGTATATGACAGTGAAGATCATGTAATCATTCTACAAAAAGAAATGAGCAAAATAATTTGCTTTTACCTGACGCCATGTATTTTGTCAAAACAAGTATAATTTCAAATCAACGTTCCCAAATCTTCTGCAAATATGTTCCATAAGCTTATGCACTCACACAGTCTATGCAAATAAAGACAGAATTCCAGGGTCATTTTCAAACAATAAACAGAAAAAATAATCTCACTCGATTTTCCAACAGCATATCACCTACTTGTATTTTAAAGGCTCATAAGAAGAGGCAAATAAAATCTGTTCAGATAAGGCATGGTAAACCTTTCAAAAAGAGGATAAGTATTTTACAATGAAGAATGTGCCTTTAAAAAGGTTCCTCTACAGCTGTGTGTCCGTGCCACTCCCTACCCAGATCTGGTGTCTCTGAGACGGGCAGTGGTGGTTTTCAGGAGTAGCCACATGAAAACACACTTCATCCTGGGGAGAGGTGTGGGTAGCACACTTGTTGTGAGAAGCAACAAAAATACAAAAAGTAAAACTGCTATCAGGCAAAGCCCAAGTCTTAAGATGAATAGAGACATAAACAGATGTTGCCCAATATTAACCCAAAGCAAATGTCTGTATCAGCAAACAGGATTTGAGCAGAACTGAAAGAGACAGTCATTCTTCACCAAATGCCAACAGAACTATTTAAACTAAATTTTGTAAGGTTAAAAAACAGGGCTGAAAGGAAATGCAGCTTTCTAGATTTAGAGCAGGAATAAAAAAACTACCAGCAAAGAAAACTGTCAGCAAAATCAGATTTCAGTCAGTCGTGGCCATGAGATGCAATGGCACTCAGACATGGTTGGACCTTGTCCTGGAACAAGAGGACACACAACACATCGTCACCATTCATCAGTCTCCTCTGCAGTACTCATAGAGTATGAGCTCACACTGACACTCCCAACACCCCTTCCAAAGCAAAAGATGAGAGAGGAAAAATGGAAAGCTAGGAGAGTAAATCCGCCAAAATGAACTGGTAGAACAGCCCTGATGCCTTCCAGACAAAGGGAAAATAAGGCCAATTGCAACAACAAAGCCTTTGTACAAACAGGCCTCTGACAAACTAGTGAATACATACAATGTCGCAGAGTTATAGCAGATGAGCGCTACAGAAATGACCAGGAAAACTAACAGTTAAGGACCAGCATGTGCCTGGTTCTTTATGTAGCAGCAGCTTTTCTCCTCCCCTGATCATATTGCAGCAACAAAGAATTCAGAAAGCCACAAGGTTACCCACTGGGTTGCTGGTTCCTCCTTCCTGCATGCAAATGTGGTGTCATCAAGGCTACTTTCCATTTCCAGAAAACTTAGTTAAGGCAAAGTTTTTGCCAATTTTGAAGCACTAACGGTATCAGACACTTACATGTGCAGTTTTGGTCACTGCAATACAAGAAAGATATAAAACTATTAGAGAGTGTCCAAAGGAGGGCAACAAAAACAGTGAAGTGCCTTGAGGGGAAGCCGTATGAGAAGTGGCTGAGGGCACTTGGTCTGTTCAGCCTGGAGAAGAGGAGACTGAGGGGAGACCTCATCGCAGTTACAGCTTCCTTGTGAGGAGAAGAGGAGAGGCTGACACTGATCTCTTCTCTGTGTTGACCAATGACAGCACCTGGAAAGAATGGCCTGAAGTTGCGTCAGGCGAGGCTTATGTTGGATACTAGAAGAAATTTCTGCCCCCAGAGAGTGGTTTGGAACTGGAAGAGGGAAGTGGTCACAGCACCAAGCCTGCCAGAGTTCAAGATGTGTTTGGATGATACCCTCAGGTACGTGATGTGACCCTCGGGGATGGTCCTGTGCAGGGCTAACAGTTAAACTCGATGATCCTTGTGGGTACCTTCCAATTCAGCATATTCTGAGATTCTCATGTTCCTAACTTTATTAACAGATTGAATTAATAATTTGGATGAATATTTCGAATGTCGGCAACTAATTGCATTTATTCCTTTGGCAGATTTTTCCCATGGCACTGGCTTATCCTACCAAACAAGTTCAATGACAAAGGAGTAATATCATATTAGCAGTAGGCTTTTTCTGCCCTCTTATGCAAACACCCTTTATGTTGTCCTCCACGTTTCTAGACTGTCAGTTCTGCAACCGTAGCACACTTGTCAACTAGGCTTATCTAATGTTTAACAAACCCTCACTGACTATGTGAAAGTCTCCTGCAAAAAAATTGCAGTATGTCACATAAAGCATTAAAACCTGCAGTCCAAGAGCAACTGTGTCAAAGTTGCCATCATTTGTCTTTGCCCCACACCATCTTCCCTTTCCCTTCTCTTTGTTTTAACTCCTGCAGTTTCAATAGGAAGCACAGTACTTTTCAAACAAATACACTTGTTTATCATAAGCAAGGACAAATCAATTCATCCAGTGGCTTAATTTTAATTCTCAAAAGCCAGTTATGATTTACTATATATTCTATTTAAAAAACCCCAAGACTGATGAGTCAATGCAAATTCGCAGGGCAGATGATGCATTGTGCTAGAAAATTAAGCCATAAAATTCTATAGGACTGTAAATATGGCAAAATACCACACATACAAAGAGGCCAAGCAATGTATCCTGAATAAATAGCTTTGTTTTCCACAAATTTCCTGTATTTTATATCTTACCAACAAAAACTTACAATTTTACCCGGCATTGTGTTCCAGCGCCCCACTCTCCATTGTGTGGGTTAAGGGGAAGCCATCACTAAAAAGCTGCTATTTAGCATGAAAAAATTAACTGAATATAAAAACTAAGTGCAATACCAGAACAACATCATTTTCTAATGGTAAATTTGAGCAATTTAATGGCAGCATCTGTTCTTTTTGATAAAGAGGCAGATGTATTTTGGGCCTCACCCTAACTGAAAGAAAATGCTTTCATCATTTACTAAAGAGCAATATTTAACATAAACTCATAATTTCGAAACCACAATAAAAATCTTATTCATTCTGATGACTTACTAGCCTAGCAGAAGCTTTGAGTCCAAATATTTCTTTTCACTATAGGAAGGAAGTGATTTTCTACATGAATTTCTTGTTATCCATCTGCAGTATTATTCAGTATTGAAGTTGGAATACTGGCTTAAATCTCTCTTGACACCATTTTTTATTTTCATACATGGTAATAAAAAGCAGAAAGTTTTATTAATGTACAACCACGAAATGTACCAGGAGATATTGTAATACTAGTCACCATGAATATAAATTAACATTTTAGGGTTTATGGCTAGTTATATATTCATTAAAACTATTGTAAACAATATCAGATAGAGGGAAAACCAACTTGAAAAAGCTCTCCATGGGTTCAGGTATATTCAACATCACAAAGCTCCTCATGTACCATTAAGTGCAATGATGTAACATACAAATCCAACATAATGACACAGTTAAATATATGTCTTATTTTGTTTAAAACTCATTCTGCCTCTATCTGGCTACATGTGCCCCTGTTCTGCCTCTATCTAGCTGCTGAGCCTGCTAGTTATCTTTACACATGTTTGTCCTTCAGAGAGGTGATACACAGCCTTTCCAAACTGCAGCTCATTGCTGCAACGCAGAATTCCTGGAGGACAGAGACATTCTTTTCATGGACAAACAGAAGGCATTCATAACACTCTCTCCTCCAGATAACTCTCAACTCCAAGTTGAAGCTTTGCACTAGAACATAAGGATTGAAATAAATAACAACATAAATTTGAAGTGTCGAAAGCAAGTGCCTCATATGGAAAAAAAATCAGCAAAATAAATCCTGCAGAACTAAGGAACACTGCTTTTTTTGCTGTCTGTTCTCTCTCTTCCTCAGCCAGAGACATGGCACCCAGTGAAAGAACTGAAAAAGTAACTGGTTTCTGGTCTGGATTTACTGATTGAATAAAGAAGCATCCTAGGCCAGGAAATCTGTTTCATTTCCAGCATGGCTACTAAACAGTCTCATAACAACAAAGCTTTTCAAGGTACAGATTTGCTGGTCTGAACTTGCTCTGTGTCTTGAAGCTGAATCTTTCTCTCTAAAGAGAATTTTTATGGTTTTGTGTTGAAGACATCATTGAACCTTGTTTCAAGTTTTTAATACCAGGTTTACTTATCATGTCGAGCCACACTAAACACAAAATAAGCCTGCAGCTCTAACACAAAATCACGCTGTTGCTCTTTTAAGCATTTCACACAATATTACTTTGAGCATCTGCTTTTGGAGACATCCACCAAACCTTTTCAAGGACAGTTTCTAACTCGGCACCAGCAAAGGCTGAAACTGAAAAGCTACTCATTTGGAAAAGACAACCAGACACTGAAAAGACAGAAGTCATGATGCAGAGTGGATAGATCATTTTTGTCAGGCACAGTAATAAAAATAACTTGATTCTTGAATCTGTTTTTATTACATGCAAGTTCTAAAGCAAAATACTGGCAATCTGGATGGCTGAAACAAAAAAGCTTCCCCGTCTTGATCCCTCCAAGTCTCTGAATGGGATCAAAACCAGAATTCTGCTGAAATCTGCAGAAAGGTCATGAATGCAGAGAACGGCATTAGCTGTGAAAATGACACATATTTAAATCCAGTGCTTAAATTGCAGACAGAGTTAAAAAAGAAGCAGTGTTTATCTGGAGCAGCAAGAAATGGAGTAGGTGGTGAAACAGAAGTAGTTCACATCACAAGATCAGAAGAAGCTTCAAATGGGCTTTGTAACCCAGCAGAATGGCTAACAAAAACCTGTGGCTTGATGACACCGAAGTCCATATGAGGCATTACTGGAAAAGGGAGTAAGTGTGCAACTGCTAGGTCAGGCTACTCAGTGAAGACAGCTACTGTGAAATAGCATTGGGCCTACCAGCTTCAGGGCTATTGGTTTACCTACTTAGCAAAGTTTTTCTTTTCTTTCTTTTTGATTGGAAGGGACTTTTTAGAGGTCATCTAGTCCAAACCCCTGCAATGAGTGGGGGACATCTACAACTAGATCAGGTTGCTTAGGGTCCCATCCAGACTGAATTTGAATGTTTCCAGGGATGGGGCAACCACAGCTTCTCTGGACTATCTGTTTCAGTATCTCACAACCTTCATTATATAAAAAAACCCAAACCCAAACCACACTTCTTCCTTATATCTGCTCTAAACTGGCTCTCCTTCCGTTTAAAACCATTATCCCTTGTCCTGTTGCTAGACGCCCTACCAAAAAGTTTCCCCATTTTTCTTGGAAGTTCCTTTGACATACTGGAAGGCTGTAATGAAATCTTCTGCTTGAGCCTTCTTTCTCCAAGCTGAAGATTCCCAGTCTCTCAGCCTTTCCTCATCAATCCAATCCATCCCTCCAATCATCTTTGTGCTCCTTCTCTGGACCTGCTTCAACAGGTCTATGCCTATCATGTACTGAGGATTCCAGAGCTGGATGCAGTACTCCAGATGAGGTTTCTTTAGAGTGGAGTAGGCTTGCTAATTACCTGATTTTTGCTTGCAGGTGATTAAAATTATCTCACTGAGAAGTTGAAAGTTTCTTTGCGATATTTTCAGGTGTGCAGTCAGAGGTAAAATTTATTATAGGGATCACTGGTTACATTCCAATTTGGATTTTGTTACTAACAGTCAAATCCTGACAAAAGATTTAGAACTATATTAAATGTTGTTCTCTCTTTTATTTTTAAAAAATCAATAATAATCATTGTAATGTATGACAGACTAGTGTTTAGGTGCACTAGGGTCTCCAGGAAATAATTTTATGCATGATATTTTTCATTGTTTCAAAAACTGTCCATATTATTTTCACACTGTTAAAGAAGTATCTACCTTCACCAGTGAATCATGTTCTCTCCTGCCACAATTCAATATTGTTCCTTTGAAAACACCCAAGCAATTCTAGCTTGAACCAGCTGAAAATCTGCTTTGATGTATTCTGATCTCGTACCAGTTGTGTAGAAATTAATCATTAGTCCAAAAGTAATCTTTCAGTGGGGGAAAAAACACAGTAGTACTTGTACAAGGATCAGGAACTCAAATGCATTTGATAATGCATTTACTCTGAAATCATGACTCAGCTATAATTTGCAAAGGCACTAAAGTCTAACTTCATTATAATTCTCTTCTTTGCAGTCCTCTCCAGTTACTGAAATTTTGAAGCCATCAAGAAGAGTGTCTGTTTCTGTATATTAGCTCAACCCTTAAGAAAAGGTGCAGCACACTAGCTCAGATAACAGTATTACAGTTTCACAGTACAGTATGAGATGATCCTTACCACTGCAAAAGGAATTTGAGAAAGAAAAAGAGGAATGTGTGGCTTTAAGTCATCTGCATGACCAGAATCTACTGTCAAAAAATATATGTTCCTGATACCATTCAAAATTTGAACCACGCTTTAATTTTTCTTCATTCATTGACCAAAAGAACAAAGAGCTAGTAAGAGTCAAGATAACTATACTGTACTCAGAATTATAAAAATGGATGCACAGCATAAGGAATACACCTAGATTGCCTTTGTCCATACCGTTTCCACGACCCCATCAAGTTCTGCTTTGTTGGTTAATTGATCTGAACCAGATGGTCCAGACCATCCAGATGAACAAACCCTTGTGCCAGCCAGTCAACTCTACTAAGTATCAGGTGGAAGAATGTAGTCGTAGGGGCCAGCGACCTCAGTAAACACACGAGCCGGGGTTTCCTCCAAGAAGCCATTTTAATGAGCGAACTTACAGCTTTTTATACTTTTCAGAAAATAGCATGTTACATCTTTATTGGTTCACACAATTGTTTTTAACTATTTTATTGGATGAGATGAAGCATTAGCTCACCTATCTTTATTTTGAGAAACTTGGACTATTATTTTGATACTGCACAAAGCTGTTCACAGGATCACAGGATTACTAGGTTGGAAGAGACCTCTAAGATCAGCAAGACCAACCCTTGCCCTAACACCTTGACTAGACTGGACTAGGTCACCAAGTGCCACATCCAGCCTTTTCTTAAACACATCCAGAGATGGTGACCCCACCACCTCCCCGGGCAGACTATTCCAATACTTTATTATTAATATTTATTAATACTTTATTGTTGATCAGAAGAGCATGATAAAGGTTCTGCAAAACAACACCTGTTTGATAAAAGGGAATCTCTCGCTATTGTGCGAGAAATTTAGTCCATTTTAGCTTGTGCGAAGCTACAGAGGTATTTTGAGAAGGTTCTAACCATATTTTGAGAAACCAAGATATTGTTTACCTTTGCTTTTGCTGTTCTTCGGACAGAAATTTTCCAGGCTGACTTCGAGCTTTAGCAGGAGGACACAATTACTTATGCTAACTTTAAAACTCCCAAAACTTAGGCCCAAAAGCCCAGCTTTCAAAAATGTACCACCACAGAAGATTTAGGACAATGTGCATCTAAACTGACTATGGGCTATGGAAATAAGAGCAAATTCTCCTTCCAACGGTCCACCTTCAAGATACAATAAAATGAGTAATAAAGCTATTTCACCACCTACTCCATTTCTTGTTGCTCTGAACAATACGGCTTTGTTGACTTTGCTTTATAGGCTTCTGGGGGAACATCTTGACATCTATTTTTCAAAAAAAGTAAGAAGTACTTCCCAGGTCAGATTCTACCTCGCAAGGGTGCTGGGCAGTTGATCCATGCAAAATAGTATTTCCAGTGAGATTTGGTGTAAAACCTATCCCACCACTGCTGACATCAAAAGCTTTGCTGTAATTTTCCTATTAGGTGGGTTGTTTCCTGAAACCTATATTAGGGTTTTTTATTAAGTCTTTTTGATTTTCAGAGAAAACATTAAAAATGAGACTCAAAGGTATCCTACAAGCTCACAAAATGAAAATAGAACAGGTGCTGGGTCTGAAAATTTCACTAAAGGCTTTTGAATGCCTCAGTTTTGACAATATCGCTTCACATGTGTGTTATGCTACACATTATTTGGATGGCCACACATGTAACTTCAACTAACAATAGCCCCAGCTACCTAACAAAGTCGAAACCAAGCAGATATCCTTGTCTTTATTTTTTCAAATCCTCAAAAGAAAAGCAGAGAATTGCACTACAGGTTTGTTAGATTGAAGAGTATATACCACCTTCAAAACACTGTTATGAAAGGGTTTATAGATCACTGCTGTTTGTACAACCATGTGGGTATTTTTTCACATTATTCTGTCATGGAAGACATCCATCAGATGCTCTTCACACAGCTTGACAGATGAAAGAATTAATTTTAAATACAACAGCAAATCAAGCATTCATAATGCCACAAAAACATCTATCTACATGCTGATGACTGAAATCTAACATAAAATTAATGCAGGCATTTATGTGGCATTATGATTCACAATTAAGCCATGCACATATTTTTCAGAAACAGCTTAGGGAGGATTTTTTGTTCCAAGAAAAACAGAAAATTACATTTTAATACTTTTTAACTTATTTTTATGTTCTTATTTAAGAATAGAAGGCAATTTTTAAATACTATTATTGAATTTTTGGTGGTAAATTACATATAAAGCACTTGGACTAGGCATGAAGTAGTGAAGTTAAATGGTGAAAACCTGAAAACAGCAGTAACCACCTAGGTTCAGAGAAAACCTTGCGTTGAGAATACAGAGATAGGAATATTCAAATATCATTTTAGGTCATTATGTCACCTGGTTCTGATGTGCAACCAAGAAAAACCATCACATCCACTCCATGAAATATAGGGTAATTAATTCCACCCTCATTTCTCTTGTGTGCTGTATTTCATTCCTCACAGCTTATAAATCAAGAAAATCCTCCCATTCTTCTCTCCTTTCATGCAGTGTTGACAGGCCAGAACAGACAGCACTGACACCTGCTCTATGCACCATACATGCAACTACAAGCAAAGTAACCCCATTAGCTGGATACCTAGCTGGAGTTATATTTTTTACCCTAAACAAAGGCAGTAAGGACGAACATTAGAAAGTCTTCGTACCATCAGTGAAAGAAGGCCCTGTCTCTGGCAGGGGGTTGTACTAGCTGATCTTCAAAGGTCCCTTCAATCCAAATCACTCTATGACTCTACATGTGGCATTGGTCTAGATAAACTAGCTTTCAATAGTAAGCATTCTAACACAAAGCTATATACACAATAGATTATTCCAGAGCCTGCTGTATAAATATTACCTTTAGCAATTACATCATATCTGCTAGGAATCAGAACTTCTTATCAGGATGGTATTATACCTTCATAGTACTTTCAAAGCCCCTGGAGTTTTACAGTGGGGTTCATACAAGAGGAGATTCTTTTTTTTCCAGAGTAGGACTAAATCTACAGCCACCATCACTTTTAAAAATTAAAACTCGGCATTTTTAATCCAGACAGAACCTGATCTTCATCCTGAGCACCTAGAAAGGAGATCATAAAACATATACTGGGCAGAAAATGCTGAATCAGGAAAAAGAACTTTTAACGCAAAGAAGCAATTTCTTTCCCAAAAAAGCCATGCTTCCAGAATATGCAAGAACACAGTAAGACAAGCAATCACTGTTTATCTTGTTCTAACTTTTCTTCTCCAAATATTTAGCTAATGACCAGTGAGGACAGAAGCCTTTACTGGATTTTTCATGTGAGATTACTGGCTGTTCTTATATTCTTACTCCACTTTAAAGAGTAAGTACAGTTTAAAAACTGCAAGCCTGAACAACTCTGATCTTCATAAAATGAAGCCAGAGCTATTCAATACCCAACAGCTCAAAGATGCCTATTTAATAATTACATCTCCTCAGACTCATCTCAGGTGAATTGCTCTTATTAATCCTGCCAGGAATTTGAGCATATTGAGAATGCACAAGTACTGCACCATGCCTGCAATGTTCCCCCTCTTGCCAACCTGCCACCACACAGCAGTCTGCATCCAATGCAACGAGGATACATCAGGCACTGTAGATGAGGCTATTGATGTAAAAGAAGTTTAAGGGACCTCTGGATAATTTCACTTTTCTGAGCAGTCCCCCATCATGCATATTTGCCTTGTCCTTTCACTCATCTGCCATACACCATCCCAACACACAATAGTTAAGAGAGAAGGGACATGACATTAATGTCATACCAGTGGCATTGCATCAATAACTCTGTACACGTGTTTCGCCTGTTTTACACCTTTTTTATAGTCGGGAAATGACTGTCCCAAGAGCTTGCAGCTAACCTAATGCCTGTAAACCAGGTACCATGGTGCTGCCCTGAGGCAGCTTGACCTACACCCTAGTGCAGGGAGCATGAATGTAGGAACTGATGCTGCAGTACTGTGGATGCTTCTCTGTAGATAACCCATACTCTTCTCTTGCAGGCAATGCTCCCCGTTCTTTCCGACACGCACAACAGGAAAGGTGAGCAGAGGAAAAGCTGACAGTGTTACACAGTATATTCAGGTTTCTGCTCTTGTTGACAGATTGTGAGAAGGAAAGACCCTTTGGATAAGAACAGTACACAAAGAAATAGGCACACAGACGTACCACACTAACAAGTCTAGAAGAGGAAGCAGGCAAAATCTTTCGCCCTGTGGTAACAAAATGCTTCCCACCACTTTATATAATATGGGTTCATATGCCATACCCATTAATGTAGCTGAATTTACTGCTGTCTTGGTCTCTCTTCCACCTTTCCGCTGGCACCATTCTCTGTATCTTTTGTTATTGATTTGGCATTTCCATTTATTCTTCTGCAGGCTATTCAAATTATTGTAATACCACTCATAAGAATCACACTGAAAAGCAGCTCAAAGGTTCAGAAGATATTTGTCTAATATTCTACAGCAATAGTCCTGGATATTTTCCATAAGATTGGAAGGGGAACCTGCCAAATAATGGCCTAGCCTAGCAGGTGATACAAAGCTAATTTTTCTATCAGCAACTCAAAAAGTACAGCAAACACGAATATTTCATGTGATATGTCCACAGGTCATACCTGACACAAGGAAGCATTAAACTCGCAAACGAAGTTCACTCCTTTTCAATAAGCACCACTGACATACGGCAGAATAAAAGCACTTGATCCATCAGTATTTCAAAGTGAAACTAAACTGGAGATCCCCAAAGACAGACATCTGCACTTGAATATTTTAGATTGATTTTGTTAAATGTGCAAATGACTTTTCCCAGGCCAATTTAGACTACTAGAAGAATATAGACACAGATACTGCACAAGCTATGTTTGTGTCTTTATAAGCATCCAGAAAGATAGCAAAACTTCACTTTCCAACTAATTCAAAAATAGTGGGGCTTTAAGCTTATCAGTCCCAAATGTCTAAGAACTATGTCATATGACCCAAATATTCCAGCCTATCTCTAAGGAATAATCTTTGTGGAAAGGTTCTGCATTTTTGAAGTCTCAAGCTTTCCCATATTCAAGCTTCATTTTTTCCTGGAATATAAACAAAAAGCCTGTATTTTATTAAAAGAGAGCTCATAGTTTCTCATACATACGTGACACTTAACCTAAGGCATTAAAAAAAAACCCAAATACTGCAAAAGTTGACAGTGCTACCTTTCAATATAAATTAATTAAAATACTAATCTTAGGCGCTGTGGGAATCAGTGAAGACAAACCAAGGATGGGGGAAGAAGGGATATGAATCAGAGTAAGAACTAATAGCATAAAACCACATAACGTTATCTGAGTTTAAAAGGAAGTGAAAACATTGTAGAAAACAATATCCTCAGGAGATAAAAAAAAATTCCAAATACAGGAAAAAAAGAATCAATAACAAGAAAAAATGCAAAGGCAGGAAAATTCCCTTTACAGGCATTTCCAGTGATGCTTATTAAACTAAAAGGTGATCAAGTGGTTCCACTGCAAAATCTATAATTCAAAGTGAAGATCAGAGCACTTTCTGGAAAATATCCAGGCCCCTTGAAAAGGAGAGAAGGTGAATAGTTGAAGTGTTGACTATTAGAGGTCATTTCTGGAAATCCTTTGTTTGTATATATCTGACCACATGACAAATAGCTTTTGGAAATAGGCAACAGTTCTCAAAGGGGAAATATGTTGCCCATTACATCACCATCATCAGTAGCAGATAATGAGTTTTTCCATTGATAATATGCAACAAATTTAATAAAAATAGGGTTTGTCTATTAAGCAGAGGAGCAGAAGACAAGTTTCTGAGTGAAAATTGTGCTCTGAGGTCCTCTGACACAAATACAGTTGTAGATACAACTGTACTAATATCACTGGAGCACTGTTATATTTTGCATTTACTTGGCTAGACGCAGTTCAGAATTTCTCTTTGTGCACTTAGGACTTACACAGTGATGAACATAATGCAACTATAGTAGCAAGATACTAAGCCAAGACACTACAAAAATAGAAAGATCCTCAAATGCTTCAAGTTTTTTTAAAAAATCCAAAATCCCTTTATCCCAGGTACTTTGCTTCTCTGTGTGGATATATCAAAGCCTTTCTTTCACATGATTTCTACCAAAATTACTAACTCAGCTTTACAATACTCCCATTTGCCTATAGCATTAACCTTATTTTTATATTCAGCAAAATATTGCAAGTTTTTTCCTTACCTGTTTTTTTCCTGTGATGAAACGAAGTACTTTTGTTCTCCAAATGCTACCTTTCCAAACCATTTTTAAAAGTTTTTTGACAGATAATTTAATTTTTACTTTTATATGCTAAATTTGAGACATAGCTTCTGATTTCACATTCCAGTTCTGCAGTTCCAAAGCTCGTATTTTCATAACAGAAATTGCTGGATGCAAAATATGGTTATTCAGCTCCAAGAGTCTGCCTTAATGACTGATATTAACCGGGGAGAGCCTACAGAGAAGGCACAAGCATTTGCACACCAAGGCCCCAAATTTAAAACTGCATTTGTTCACACATATTTACAGGACTCTATCCCTAATTCCTACACAGAAAAATCTTTAAACACATGCTAGAAGATTATATTGTGTGCCTGAAGACAACTAAAGACGTTTCTTGTGGAGCTGCAGCTTCAGAACAGGGTCTTAAATTCCTTTATTTCTGTTAAATGTTTAACTATTTTTGCCTTGTAGTATTATGTCAGTTGGGAGAAAAATTGCTCAAGCTACTCTCTCCCTATGACATCTCTGAGTTCTTTTGATTCATTTCATGTATTGTTTCTGAACAACTTGCTGTTTGTACGGATTGCCGATCCTAAATTATAAATTGGGAAGAACAAAGCTGGGGGAAGTGACTTCAATGTGCACTGAACTTCTAAAGTGCACTGAACAGACATCTTGGTGGCCTGAGGGACAAGTGGTCTAGTCACACTGTTTGTAGAAAGCAGTGTCACTGCATTCTAAAATTAGCACTATATATACTACTGAATGTTAAATTGCAAAGAATGAGGAATATCATCACCCAGCTTCTTAAAAGCAATTTTGTAAAGCAATTTTAATAAAGTTAATGGAGAGAGGAACTGGACTGCCATGACTCTCAGCTACTTGCATTAACCCCATAAACATTTCATGCAATGTCTGTTTAGCTACTGTTCATTACAGACATGTTAACAAAATCCTTTATTTGCACAACTTTATCAACTATCATAAAACATATAAACCTTGCTGCTGCCAGCTTATTTAAAACCTGCATTATCTACAACTAGCAGGTTATCTATATGCTCCCAAACACAAAAGTTAAAACAAAAAATTATATTAAAAATTAAAACAAAATAATACTAATTAAAAAAAATCCTTCACCAGGAATTCAAGTCACCCAGATCCATTCATATATGAGAGGTTCAGTGTCACAGTTTCTAAAGTCCACACATTAAACCAAGATAAAGGCTGTCTTGCTAACAAGAATCGCCTCAGGACAATAGCCTTAAAATCAAAAGAAGTTGAAAAGATCATAGTAGTAATACTGAGAGGTTATTAAGTTGTACAAAAACGTTTTGCTTCCACTGGATGTCCACAAGTAAAGGATGTAAGCACAGAGACTGGGACTCTTCATGCCACAAATGTCCAATGTATGGCTTCTCCCCTTGTGAGACCCTTTAGATTCCAACAGAACACAACTTCTCTCAGTGAAATAGTAGGCACTGCTTTCTGCTACTCACCTCACTTCAAAGCAGAGTCAAACAGATATAACTGGCATTGGTTTAATTCTTTTCAGCAGCTTTACCATGCCACCAGAGCACTCATTTTGTCACTGGCACTTTAGCCACATGCCACTGCTGTCCATCAGTCAGTATGTACTATGGGTTTCCATCTCTGCCTCATCTACATAGGGTAGTTCTCTCTCTTTTCAAAGCAGTAACAACATTTCAGTGACTTGGATCTACACCTTATTGGTGTAATAGCACCAGGTGCAAGACTTGACATGGGCCACTGCTAAAAGCCAAATCACAGAACTGCCTGAAGTCTACAGACCAACTTGAATCTCTGGCTTCTTTTTAAAGTCACTGACTTTCAGTTTATGCTGGTTATGGTGGCTGCATCTGACACACATCTAACTAGTATTAGGGGGAAAACAACTAGTATAAGCCTGTTTTGAACAAAAACGGGCTACCTTCAAAAGTAACAAGATTTCACAATAATTCTATTGAAATTACATGAGATATCTAAAAACAATTCCTTATTTCCCAAAGATATACCAAAAGCCTCTTAAAGAAAAATATCAGAATAAAAATGTCTTATTAGGTAAGAAATACGCATTGAAATTATTAGCAGACTTAAGATGGTTAAAACTACAGAGTATTTTTTTGAAGACCATTTGCTTTTCGTTACTATTCTCACATTTTATTTTTCTGTCCAAGGATAAACACATACATGTCCAAAAATTCCTCGGAATCTTCTTCAGTCATCTCAAAGAGAAAAAAAACAACCTTTGCTCTCCCTTATGCCAAATCAAAGAGATGCAAAACATTAGGTAGAAAAATCACTGTAGAGTAGTGGATTTTGCAGTAGTAAAACAGATTTTACTATTTCAAATAGTGCTCACAGCTCATGTAGGATTTTTTTTAAATTATTTTGCTATATTAACACTTCCACTGAAACCACATTCCTCCATCTGATAATTTCACAATGCAAAATTATACACTTGAGAAACACACTATAAGATCACAGTATTATGCTAATGCATTCTAAAAATAATTAGAAGTTGTAACAGTATTGTTTCCTCCTTCCCCCACCTCCCTCCAAAAAAAAGGGAAAAAAAAATCAGCATGCATTTTGGCATTAAGCATCTTTTTGGCATTTGGCTTTTTTTTTTTTTTTTGAGGAATATGATTTAATTAAATAATACATTGTTGACTCACCACAGCATGTGCTATGTCTCATCTATAGGAAATAGTTCAAAGGCATCAACTTCATGCACGGGTTGCCATAGCTGATATTTGAGTCTGGCCTGCTGTTGGTACAGGTTTCTAATACTAGCCCTAAGCACAAAAAAAGAGAAAGAAATATTTGGGGTTTATTTTTCAAGTCTGACAAAACAAGAAAATTTCAGAAAACTAAACTAACCTGGAATTGCTGCACATCATATAACACAGATTTAAAGCTTTCCTCTGATTATACCATAATGCATCCAGTTCAGGCAGTATCTGTACCATACACTTCCCTTCTTCCATGCAATGAAAAAAGGCTAGAGAGCGAAAATAATGAAGTGCTGTTTAAATGGGGAAAGTGTGTCATGGTTATTACCATCAAAAAAAAGGGAAAAAAAAATAAAAAAAAAAAAATCAAGGCCCTAGCGCTCAAAAGCACTTCTTTAAGGCTGTTCAACTTGCAACAGATGGCTCTAAAAAAGTCATTAAACTGTGCTAAAATAATTATTTTGGTTTCTATACTGTCTTTTTAGGTCAGATCTTCAAATTTTTCTTTGGAATAAGGAAGAGCAGAAACTTCACCTGTTACAACTTAAGATATGTACACAGTCATGCGTCACTGATACCTAGAAATGGAAATTAAATATGACTTGTGACAATGTTAACAGCTTTAAAAAGTGGTTGATATGGATACATACAGGCATAAGAAAAGGCCTGTGATTTACTGGGGCTTATCAAATTTGCATCCTCTTAAACAACAAATGTAACATAAGAAGTTCAACTGACAAAGTACATGCAGTTCAGAAACTTATAGACAACCTCAAGAAATGTGGCAACAAGCAAATGCTGTGGTATTGAGACAGTGAATAAGAGAAGGAGCAAATCAAGCACATCAAGTGCTGTGGTGTCTAACCACTGAACAAAATTAAGAGATTATTATTAAGTGGAATGTTTGGGCAACATTTTCTTACCCCTGTATCACAGCATGTTTTCAGATATCTCAGAAGAGAACTAAAATTTCGTACTATGAATAGAAAACTAAAAATCCTCATGACAAACAAATACTTAACAAAGGAGGACCCACTACACATCACTGAACCCACTACACATCACTGACCTGCGATAAGTGACCTCAGGCTTCTCAAAATCCCATCTCAAATTGCAACTCCTAATTTCCTGGGTTATTGACCTCTTAGTGTAGAATCCTGGTGAAACTGCTATTGACTTGGCTGGAAGGCTGTCCTGAACCTCCAGATTTTTTCATGACTTCACATCACTTCTGTAGAGATGAAGCTGAGGAGAACATACCACTACCACTAATCAGTTCATACACCTACACATACACATAATCCTTTATCAAAATCTCACTATATAACAAATAAGACTGGAAACTATTTGGACTTGAATTTCCTGCCCTTCTCTTCCAACAACTAGCCAAGACTGGTTCTAAATCTTACTAATAAAGCTACAGCTGTCAAGCTAAAACATAGTATAGCATCTCAAGGACAGCTGTGTAACTCCTGCAAACAGTGGACAGAGGACTGTGAAATTCTGTCCCTGTACTGTTTTTGATCTCTACTTTAGTCTCACTATCACAGAATAATAGAAAGATAATTTACATGTAACACCTGATATTTCATGCTAATTAAAATTGTATGTTTTTGCAAGTTTTAGACCACCAGTTTGAGGCGGTTAATTGAGTACAAAAGATTTTGTTTCTGTGAAAGAGTTTTTCTTATATCTGCCTCCACAGATAGCACTGCCAGAAAGAAAGAAAGAAAAAAATCACAGCAGCATTTTTAGATTTTAACTGGTGTGCTTTTATGAGGGCTCATTTTCCACGCAAGTAGCCTTCAAAACAGTAAGTGTGCAAGAATCATAGAAAAGGGTAGCAGAATATTAGCATTGCAAGTCAGGTTACATTTATATACATTATCATGATCACATAACAGAGCAGCAACTGTGGCAACACTGCAATCACTAGGCTCTTAGGACATCATTTCTAGTAGTATTAGTATAAGCTCAAAAAGTAATCATTGGAATGGGAGGAGCTACGGGTATAGAAGGCTTGCCATAAAACAAAACAACAACAAACCTTACTTTAATTTGAAAAATTACCTGCAAGCTGGCAGTATTTTTTCTGTAATTTGGAATTGCCCAAAGAACTGTGTCGTTTCTACTGAGCAACAGTTTAGGAGATTACCAATTTAAAGACAGATTTTTTGTCTTCCAAGTCTTAACAAAACTATGATGTCGACAAAAACAATGCTAAAACCGTCCTCCTTTCAGCCTCCTTTAGCACTTCCTTAAATTGGATGATTTTCCCAATGGACTGCAAACTACAAGCAAACTTTATGAAATTATCCAACACCGTGGCAGTGAAATTCTGATAAATCTCTCTTTGCTTTCACAAGGCAGATCTGGTACTGTGACATTGCTGATGGTATATTGATCCAATACTGTTAAACCTCAAAAAAAGGCTGCAAACATGCCAACCACTGACAGTGTGAAAAAACCCCTAAACCTACAAGAAACACTCATCCCCACGGTTTGCTCGCAGAACCATGTGTGTGCACCAAAGGGGTTTTTTAACAATAAGAAGGACATTTTCCAAGCAGGCAGATAGGCAGCTGAAGGGAACTTATTTTTAATGGTAAGAGGTTTCTGTCCTTTTCCTATTTAGGATAATCTCAAAACTCCTCAACAAAACCATAATTACTACAGGACCCTGACAAATTATGCATACTCTGAAACAGCAGGAGAGAGCAATGCACAAGAGTGCAGTTTATTGAGAGTCAGGGAAAAAGAATATTGTTTAATGGCTGAGGTCAAATCACCTTTGTCATTCACGTCTGCATCCCTGTAAGATAAAGTCATTAGCTGAGCCAATTTCAAAGGTATTTCTGTGCCACCTTTCCTAGCAGGAAGAGAGCACATAGCTGGAGGACCACATAAGAAATTATTACTCCAGAGTGTTCCTGACCAGTGACTACACAGCGGTGTTCTGAAAGAGGGTTAAAATACCAGAGGTTTGGTGCACTCCACTTTTCCCAAGGCATAGGGGGACCAAGGATAGGTTACATGTGAGCAAAGACAAACAGCTCTGTGCAGTACCTACACCATTCTGTTCTCCTTTTCTGCAGGACAACCTCTGTGTCCTCCAGAAAGCTGATTTCAGATTCCTCTGATTATTTACAATATACCCATTTGTATTTGCATCTGCATCCTAACAAATTTTTACTCTATGCCATCATTTCCTTCAAAATTTTTTATATTTGTTGTTTTAGTTTGTCTCTAAAAAAAAGTCTCTGGCGAAACTCAGTGAACATACCAGAGGAGGGAACGGCTGCACTGAGGATATCGTGAAGCTATGCAGCAAAAAAAACCCCATGTAAACAAGCTTGCAATCACTCAGTACACAAATAGTGTGAAACATGCCCATCACGGTTCACTGGAAGCACTGCCTGTTTATTAAACAATGCTATAACACTTAATTATCCAAGGCAAATTTGTGTTATTTTTAATAATGTCTCTCTGCTGTAACAAAAAACAACAAACATTTCTTCCTGTAGCAGTAGCTTTTCTGACAGAGGATTTCCCTGTAAAGTAACATCGATTTCACTGCAGTATCTACAGATGGTTAATTCTCCTTTGCAAAATAATTGGCCTGTAGCTTGCTGTAAACACTTCTCCCGAAAGCTCTTGGTGGTTCTGTAAAACCCAAGGGGCCAAGTTGTTCACTTGAATCCAAGTAACATAGGAGAGTGATGATTAAAGGTCACTTGCTTAAAAACATCCCCTACCCCCACATCCGACAGGATTTGTCAAAACACACACTTCTCCCCACACGCACTTTTTTTTTTTTTGGCGTTCAACTGCTCTGCAAAAGGCCAAGACCTCTGTCTCCTGAATCTTATAGTTGCTTATCCTCCTCTCTTCCTTTTTCTTTTCCCACGTACAAATTTTACATGGCTCTGCGTGGACCACATAACCCACATAACACACTCGTTTTTACAGAATTGCAAGCCAAGATGCCTCCTTCCCCCCAAAGCCCCCCGAGCAGCGTTAGGGGTGATGAGGCTGAGTAAAGCACTGCTGTTTACATGAGCCAGCTGGTAAAGCACTATCGCGCTCCCATCCGTGATGTGCCCCTGCCCTGCTCTCACCTACAGCCCCCAAACGTTAACGCTCACGCACACCCAAACACAGGAAAATGATGGTTCTCTGGCCACAAAATGGACAGGTGCAGCTTTCTTGCTCCTGTTAGCAATTTACTTCATTAACCTGTCTCTCTCTCTCTCTCCCTCTCCCCTGTTTTGTTTATCAAACAGCAATCAATATTCATCACCCCACCCTGCGAAAGCAGTCAGTCAAAGAATATTAGCATCAACCACCTACCATTCCTTGCTTGCGAGCTAATCTCCTCGTCCAGAAACCTTTTCCCCAAACTGCGACTTTACGTGGTATTTTTAAATCACATTCCAAAAAGTGCCGAGGAAAAAAACAGGCTACTTATAATAATAGAAAACATAAAATAAATAAGAGCAATAAAAAGATGGGCAGTTGGTTTCAAGGTAAATCACCGTTTTCCTTTAAAGAACTGAATAAAAGCCTGGGGGAGAGGGTAGAACAGAACAGAAAAAGGGGAGGCAAAATGTCTGATAATAATGAAATAAAAGGGG
>VXBA01005600.1:569983-692229 GCA_013399895.1 Serilophus lunatus | reverse complement strand
GCTTGCTGAATCACGCTCTTTCACTGCCTGGAAACCATTGTGCAGCGTGATGCTGGCTGTACCATTGTGGAACCTACCAGAGGAGACAGGCAGAGCTTGGGGAATGGGGCTGCTATGGCAACTGAAAGGAGCACACATGACGTCAAAGCACACAGAGGTCTCGCAGGGGGAGGGAGAGAAAAATGTAATCTGCAGCCACAGCTACGGTATCTCCTGGAGAATCAGAGGATAGAGCAGACTGCAAAGGGAAGCTGAATACCCTTCTGTAGCACTCACCAGCAGCAGCTCAGACATCTGCAGCATCAGGGAGCTAGGCAGTACAGAGAGAAGGTAGTAATAGCACTGTAGATCTGTTCTTTTGTTTACATTAGCTGCTATACAAAGGCATAAATGCCTATAACCCTGAAAAAACCTGTCTGAATCCTTAAAATTCAATTAAGTTTCATGCTTGGTAGGAAGATAAAAAACAAAAATCACATCTCCTTCACAGCTGTTGAACACAGCTATTGCTTGCATGAACAAGCAATGCAACTCTTGGAGTCCCTTAGAAGCTCAAGGACCTGCTAGATAATTCACCTTCAGCAGTATGTCATTCCCACTACTAGAACAATCAAAATCCCACTTTTAAAAAGTCTAATTGCACAGAGGAATGATTGCATTTTGGTCTCCCAGAACCAAGAAGAGTTGGTGATGACTTCTAATGTCCTCAGGGTGAAAAGTTAAGGAGATGACATTTGTTGTATATATGCCAAACTACAGGATGTTTCTTCTGACATTCAACAGTAAAGAAAGTACACTGGAAGGCTACTGCACTTCCATGAGATTTAGGCTGGGATAAGAGCGATTCAGAAATATTATCACTGAACCATAGGATGGTCTGCATTGGAAGGGACCTTAAATATCACCCAGTTTCAACCTTCCTGTCATGGGCAGGGGCACCTTTCACTAGACTGGATTGCTCAGAGCCTCATCCAACCGGGTGTTGAACGCTTCCAGGAACGGGGCATCCACAATTTCTCTGAACAACCTGTGCCAGTGCCTCACCACCCTCACAGTAAAGAGTTTCTTCTAATAACTACTCTCTTTCTTTTGAAGCCATTCCCCACTTGTTCTGTCACTACATGCCCTTGTAAAAATTTTTCACCCCATCTTTCTTGTAGGTTCCCTTCAGGTACTGGCAGGCTGCAAATAGTCCACCTGGAAGCCTTCTCTTTTCCAGGCTGAACAATTCCGATTCTCTTTGCCTTTCCTTATATTATGATAACAATCTGTCTTGCCAAAATACCTATCTTTGAAAAGCAAACCATTTACTTCAGTGTATCAATTTAATTGGTTCAAAAGAACACAAAGGAACTTGCTGCGGCTTTCCTGCAAGTGATCTGAATATTCTGCAGGTTTTACCACACTCAGAGACAAACACAGTCTTCTATGACCTGGAACTTGAACAACTACAGAGTGAAGTCATTGGCTATGGCAGGGCCCTTAGCTATAGGTTGCCCTTTTTTGTCTACATATGCCACTCTCCCTTTCTCCATTAGTCTGTTTCTTCTGCATGTTTTTATTTATTGGAAAGTGAAGGTATTCATCTTGGTACTGGATGCAGTATCATTCCTGCACACATATATGCGTGCATGAAGGTCTGAGCACATTTATTTGCAGCGAGAAAAAATTCTATAGTTCCAGCTTTCTCACACTGTTGCCTTTTTAATTTACTTAACAGCTCCTTCACAAGCCAACAATCACCAGAGAAAGTTCTCCCCGCGCTGTACATTATGCTAAGAGCAGATTGGATGCTGCATAGTGAAAAAGCATCACATTGTGTACCCAGAGAACATCCTGCCATTGCCACCACTGTCCTGAGGAGGCACCAAGGGCAACAGGGTGCAAACACCTGCAAGCGCAGTTTGCAAACATCTGCACAGTAGACACAAGCAACTAGCCAGATAGTTTTAATGTGTCAAGTTACTGGTCTCAATAACCATAGCATATTTGACTGGGTGAGCTTTAGAAATCTAGTTTACCAAACTTCTGGGTTTTTTGAGTGGTGAGGGGAGATGCTGCAAGACGTGTAGCAGAAGCCACAATTGGCATTAACCACAAGTAACCACTGAAAGAAAATAAACAAACCAAAATAAGAAACAACTCTCATCACAATATTGACAAAACAAACAAAAATTTATACAGGCAGTTTTCACATCATCATTAAAAACACTCTGAAATCGTATTCTTTATAGCACACCATATCTCATCTACTCTAAGTGTCTAGGACACTACTATCGTGTTTGCACAAAAAGTGACCACTTCTGCTTTCAGCTCAGAGGGGCTCAGAGTAAAGGAGTCAGACTCCTTTCACCCTGAGAAAGGTTTCATCCCTTCTAGATCCTACTTAATACGACAAGAGAACACTGAAAAATTACTTCTTTTGTGCTTACAGTCTTCTTCAACAAGACTCTAGAAACACATTACTACTAGGCAAAAGACCAGAATGAAATTAC
Organism: Serilophus lunatus; assembly: GCA_013399895.1. Classification (NCBI taxonomy): domain Eukaryota; kingdom Metazoa; phylum Chordata; class Aves; order Passeriformes; family Eurylaimidae; genus Serilophus; species Serilophus lunatus. The sequence goes on along the minus strand of VXBA01005600.1, from coordinate 689,734 downwards.
CCCTTTGAAGAAAGCCTACATATCGCCCTCTGTTTTGGGGGTATCTCTTTATTTCAAACACCTATTAAGGGCTTTTGCTCATTTGGTGAGATGACTTCACCTACTGCAACCATACACAAATATATATATATATATATATATATATATATATATATATACACACCTATGAGTTTGTTACCCATCTGAAGCAAAGAGGAATTTTTTTTTCCTTCAAAAATACGTCCATACACATATTTCACCTGCATTACCCAAAAAAACCCAAAACAAAACACCAAACCCATACCATTGAACGAGTCAGGAGAATACCTTTGAAAATAGCATTAACTGGCCACTGACTGGTGCGGAAGGGATAAGGGTGGCTGCTTTTGGCATAATTGCAAGACTGGCATTGGGGGAAGGGAGAAGAAACAAAGAGCCTAAGCTCCTGCAAAGGTGTCAGAGGCTTTGGAGCGTAATTAAGGTATTTGTCCCTGACACAACATATCTAATGGAAAATAGCAGCTTGTCAAATGCTGCTTTTTCCAATGAAGGGATGCTGCTTCCTCAAGCTCAACAGCTAAATCAGCATTTCTCCCCACATTCGTGAGTGATTACAGCTTGCTCTGTACAGTGTCCTGCCGAGATGGTTTACTGGCTTGACCAAGATATATGCATTCCATACTGGAATTAGGCCTCAACTAAACACTGTAATAGCCTGACACAGTACATAAAATTTGCATCAAATAATTTAAATAATTTTAGGCAGCTGTTTCCCAGAAAAGCTGCCCCATTCTTAATTGGGAGATATGCTCTCCATGACAGGCAAGGCTGCAAGTGGGTACAGTCTAAATTTAAGGTAAACTGGACTGAAGTAGTTGTTTTCAACATGAAGAGAGCTACAGAGGTCACCATGAACCACCCAAATTAATTCCAGCTAAGCTCTTATATCCCTGCTTTGAGCATTTAAAGCACTCAGTGTTGGTCCTTTCTAGTACAAAACATCTTGATTCACTTCAAGTGTGAACTCCAAAACAAAGTTCATACAATTTGTAGCCCAGAAGATGGAAATACTTCTGTCACTGATTTTCATAAGAGATACTGTGAGCACTGAGGTTCAGAGAGCAATTAGTCAGAAGTTGCTCACATTCAGTCCTGTATTTATGCAAACAAGAAAAGATCACTTTAAAAAAATAACTCACACACTTTGATTCTGGTCTGTCTGTGTTTCCAGTTCCTTGTTTGCTGATGCTGTTTAGTTAAAAAATAATAAAAATAGATGCAAACAAATGAGGGACACTAGGAGAATTAAGCACTGCTTTTAAAGGATAGAGCAAAACAGCTGTGACTCTGCTCACCATCAATTCCTTTTACACAAATCTTCTGAAATGGTCCTACCAGGACTGTAGTACTACAGAAGTACTAACTCTGCCTGCCCTGGAAGCACTCTCTGACTTACTGGTAATGTGTGAGGTCCAGGACTAAACTGGAATTGCTGAAGCAGTTCATGCCATTTCTCCCAGAGCCTGCTGCATGGATGGTTGAATGTAGCAACTCCTGAATTGCCATAGTTTGCACTCCAACATATTAAAGCGATCAGAAATTGGCAATGGCTTAATGAACTGGGTTGCAAACTCTGATGGTTTAAGAGCTCCTACACACCTGCCTTACAGAAGTCATATTCTTCTCAATGGCTAAATGAATCACATTAAGTACACTATCATAAAGTCATAGTGAGCAAGCATCTATGTTTTTAGGAATAAAGCAACAAACCAATCTCTGAACAAATTCTTCCACCCAGCTTAGGGCTGAAGCCAGAACTGAGTGATTTCTCAGCATCACTTTAGGCCATAGTTTTCTATGATGTAGTGTTGCACTCTCAAGCAGTGAAGGTGTGTGACAGGCTATCTATGGAAGCAGACACACTATGCCACTGCTGTTCTCCCGGAGTATATGCTCGCTGTACATGAAATCTAAAAGACTCTTTATTCCAAAGTTATTTTTCAAGCTTGAGGATACAATAAAATGAATGGTTTTTTTGCAACTCTTATGTCTGCTATACAACTTCCCATTGCAGAACTTCTGTTTTAAAAAAAGTCAAAAACTTGCAATGCCCTCATTTCTTTTATTCAGCCTCATTATCAAGGAAAAGTTACTGACGAAGATTGACCTGGACTTTATCCCAAAAGAAATAATAATCTTGGATTTTGTGCTCATCTCCATCAAGAGGCCTTTAAAGGTTTTTCATTTTCCACATGATTATTACACTAATGGTAGTGAGAGGCTTTTGAAAAAGTTAAAGAAGCAACACATACTCTCTATTAACTCCTCTTTCATCCTCTTTCCTTCTACTACCTCTTCATTATCACACTATGAAGAATTGTACATTTTAATCTCAGTAACAGAACTGAGATGGAGAAATAACTATGACTGGCATCATATTAGCTTTTTGCTTAACTCTGAGGTTAAAAAGCACAATCTTTGTGTGGCTTGAGCAATACAGAGCTACTGCACTTATAAAGTGCAACTGGAGACAAAGTCTGGTAACTGAGAACAGGCAGGGATATCACAGGGCGGGGCATAGACAAGTTCACTTGATTCATTTTCCACAAGAGAAGCTTTAAGTGAAAGAGACAGCAAATCGGCATAACAGATGCATCAGAAGAATTCATACAAGGCAGACTCGATTAACAGTAAGTGACCTAAGGAGCTGCACTGATCACTTGCTTGTACATCATACAAACAATTACAACATCAGGCAGGCCTCTAGTATTTTACCAAAATGCATTATTGTAGAAATTGAAATCCTGCTTTATATGTAGCCAAGGAAAGGAGCAGGTTCAGAGAAAATAGTTCTTCAAGTCAAGAATGCTTTTCATTATTCCTACATTTGTAAATCAATACCTTATGTAGGACAAAACAAATCTTAACACATTTATATTAAGCAGCAACAGTACAGCCACTAACACAGGAGAAATGTGCACACAAATGCATGCAGGCATATGAATACTCAAATTAGGAGGGTTCAAGTCTTTACACTCGTCACAATTAGAAAAAGGATATCCTGATAAAAAGTCCATAACTATGAAGCAGCAGGATGCACATATATTTCACTAGGGAATGAATTAGATGTACAAAACTGCACTGCTAAGTACTTACTTCAGCAAAGGGAATGAATATACTGAATAACTTAAAACATACAAGAGTTGGAGAAACAGGATCTTCTTACTGCACGGGAAACTATTTCGTCTGTACCTTCAGTTTCTGCATCTTTAGAGAAAAAAATTTTAGTCATAATTTGATTATACACACACCAAGAAGAAAATTTCAGCACACTGACATTTTTGAAACTGGTTTGTCTGTTCTCAAGGGCTGTATGTCCTGTAAAGCTCTGGCAAATAAATGTACCCTAAAATGCACTAATATAATTTTTAATAAGTTTATTATATATGTTTTGTTGACCTAATGATATAAAACATTAAATAAAATGCTAAAGGTGCCATAAACTGAATGCCTACTATAAAAAAGAAAACAACCTTAATTTTAAAAATTGCCATCTGAAGGTAATGCCATAAACTACTCAAGTCTTATTTAATTACAAAAATTGCTATTTCCTGTATCCAGTAATTCTTCCAGAGAGAATGATTTCATGCTCAATTTTCCCTGCAGAGATACATAAGGCATGTATGAAGGATTCAATTATAAATTATTCCAGTACAATAGAGCACTAAATAGAATTTAAACTTGTTTCAGGATACAAACAAACAGAAATCAATCCCTCCCCCACCAGTATTTCTCGCATTTACATACCATGAATACACAACCATCACATACAACATCTCACAGGTTAACCTGAAAACCATGACACGCTTCCAGCTGACTTCTGTGAAAAATTCTACGCTGTCAGTTCACTTTGCTACAACCATAAAATTAAATTATAGTGTGACAGATGGTGTCCAGCATGTCTGAAGATATTATCTGCTGTATAAATATTGATGATTTTAATAAGATATGCTCCAAACATACATTTTGAAACAATATAGATTCCTATCTTGAGCTAACAGTAAAAGCTTTCACCATGTTACCATGACAATAATATGTTCGCTAAGGTAGGATCTAGAAGAGTGGGACAAATAATTCTCTTGGCTAAACATGACTGTATTCAAAGTTGCACAGACTTACTGAAATGGGAAAAAAATGCATGTCTAAATTTGGTGAACTGCATGGATTTCAGCACCCTGCTGAGAGATTGCTAAATGTCCTCTGCTACTGAAAACTCTGTTTCCTACGTTTCTTCAAAAGATTTTCATATATTGCTTTTTCTTACAAGGTCTTTCTTGGTGCACTACTTCCTCAGGAATTGTTCCATTTCTTAAATTGAATTCTCACATAAGAGCCTGGAAAACTCGTTCACTTTTCCTCAAACTCACCAGGTGAGGCTTTGTACTTACCAGGTCCTGATTCCACATTTCTTGCACATGAGCCAGTCTCTGCTCCCAGAAGGAAACCAAACAGTTGCAACTGAGACTAGGATTACAGAATGCCATAATTAGCAGGACGTGATCCATTTGTTTTAATGTTTCTGGGTTGAGTGTCTCCATGCATTCAGTTCCCCCAAGTCTTTCTTCCAAATATGTAATTTCAAAGGTGCTCTTGTGCCCCTTTGGGAGCAGAATGATCAGATAATAAAAGAGCACGTTAGAATGTTTGATTTTATCTTAGCCCAAACCCAAGAAATAGGTTAAAAAGATTTCATTTAGCATCAGTATGAAATCTTCCTGAGGCAACAATACCAAAGGCAGCCTTTGCTGCTTCACCTCAGGCAGGAGGAGCTCAGATCTCATCCCTCACTTTGTGTCTTACGGGCTGGCACGGGGCAAGAAAAATGTAAGGAGCGCATGAAAACCCACGTTCCTTCTTCTTCCATAACTACTAACAGAATCCAAGGTCCCTATTAGTGATCACTGAAAGGCAGAACGTGAGGATGCAAATCCAATTTCATGTCACACTCAAATATTGTTTGTCAAGACAAAGCAGCAGACATATATGCAGACGAACAGAGTAAGACCCATGAAGTTGTTACTTCCATGACACATTCAGGTGCTTCTATCATACAGAATTATGAAGGTCTGGCAAAGCAACATTTTTAAATATTGATTCTGGAACAAAAAAACAGCTAATTGAGGACAATGTGCAAACTGGCTGTGCTCGACAGGACTGTGATTCCCCAAAGGTGCAGAATGCTAATGTGTAAAGAGTGTAATTCCAAGCCAACATATTTCAATTTTGTAATTGAAGTAATATTTCAGATATAACTGAGCTACCCATGTTTTCCAAGCATTCTTGTTTCACTTAGACACTACTGGTGCTTCTAGCCCTTCCCCCTCTTCACTGCCTTGGCATACTTTTTCATTTCATTCTGCCATATTGCAAAGAATGTTATAGAAACAGCAAGGAAAAAAAAGAAAAAGAAAACTTATACGCTCATGAAAATCCTGTCTAAGCTACAGAAACATAAGGATCCTATTCTGTTTACCTCACTGAAAAAATAGAGATGGTGTGATGTATGTCTGTGAGTACCCATACTGGAAAAAAGTATCTGATCTAGACAGTTACATAATCCTGTAAATTAGGACAAATCTACAGCCAGTGATGGGAATATCAATCCAGGCAAACTGGAAAATTTAAAAATGAAACCCTCTCTCCCCTTCCCCCTCCTCGCCCCCCCAAAAAAAGAGTTCTGAAAGTTATGCCAAAAGCACCTGGCATGCCTCAGTTTAGTATTTCATTATTTCTGACAGAAAAGTCAAGACCATAACCTGTTTGAAGGTTTAAAGGCTTAGAGAATCAGTTTGCAAAGGCCAATTTCAAGAATTGTTCTTAAAAGTGATCTAATTGCATTACTGAAGAGACTCTGCAGCATCATAGTATGTTTTCATAGTGGGGGATGGGGGAAATATTTCAGGAAAAAAATATTATTCCTGTTTATTAAGTCCAAAGAAAGTTAAGAAAGTTCAAAACATAAAGATTAATAATTATCAAAATAAACAACTGACTGCTGGAAAGAATAAAACAAAACCAAAGACAGCATCTGCCGAAAATTCTATGATCTGCCTTTAGAAGAGGAAGAGAGGATCTAAATCATAGTTTATCAACAGGTCATTTTAGAGAGAAAAATAGCATTGGATCTCTGTATTTGACTCCTAAGACTTAACACACTGTTGGGATTGATGTGATCAAAATCTGCAGTGATTTTCGTTGAGGGTCATTGCAAACTTCTACAATATCCTGTGTTTACTTGAGCCAAAATCCAGGACAAAAACCTGACAACACTCTTTATTGACACCTTCCTGGGAGATACATCTTCTGCATTTTCCCCTCAGTGATTTGTCTCATTTGCTCTGGACTCAAGCAAAAGAAACATATTATGGAAATCAAACACTTTAAATCCAAGTAATGATCTTAGGGTAAGCCACACTTCTTGCAAGCAGCTTATGAAGTATAATATTGTCATCTCATCATAAACACTTGAAGCTATTTGAGGTACTGAATGAAGTCCAAGACAATCTACACAGACTCGGACAGTATGTCATTGGACACTAAGGAGAACTATCGCCTTCTTGAATTAGCAACTGGATAACAGAGAATACTCCCTGCAGCATTTCACATCACACTGGTATCTATGCAACTGATTTGGGCCCCTAATGTCATCAACTCTACACAACACCAACATCTGCCTGTTGTCCTCTCTAAGTCAAGCTGCAGTTTATGGTACATTCCGACTTATCATTCCTTCTTATCATAGACAAATAAAACAAGATTACAGCATGAAACTATGACTTGGAAGATGCCAATGAAAAGTATTTTGTTTCTTCTTCTGTGATTCTAGGTGTAAATCTGGAAATTAGTTCCTTTCAAGCACAGCATTTTTCCTCCTGAAACAAAGCACCAGCTCAACCACAACATTGAAGATCTTTAATTTGCATACAGTATGACATTTAGAGATCTCACCAAAGCATTAAACCATCTAGGAGAGGGCTGCTGACACACATATTTTGTAAAGTGGCTTTGGGATTAAAGATCTTATATGTATTAAAAAGATTAATTTAAATACTGTACTATGATTCTTAATAATATCACTTCTGAACTTGATACCACCCTCACACGAAGAATGTCACATTCACCTTTTTCTCAAATTGCAAGGTTCACAGAAAATGAACTTTTTTTTTCAAATACTTTTTGAAATCAAACAAAGTACTCGAAGTTACTATCAAATAATAGAATTAATCAGAAATCAGTGAGAAAGTCTCTTGAAGAGAGACTTGAAGGCATAAATGACAGCAGCAAGGCTATATATCCTGAACCTCAGTGATCAGCACACAAATTCAATAAATAAAGAGTACACAAAGAGAAATTATGGAGGGCTTGCATATCTTTTTCCAACTGACTTAAATAAAATTTCAATAATTTCCAATCGCAAGCAGGTTTATTAACTGAACCACAGAAAAAGCTGTGCTCTCTTTTGAGTGTTTATATAGTTATAATCTTAACAACTGTTATTAAAAGTTCAAAGGTGCTCCACCTTCACCTCTCTTCAGCCTTTTTTCCCCCTTTAAGATAGAAATATCTTTTGTCCATATTTTTAAACCAAGAGTTCTCAAAGACAACCTCATAATCTGCATTGTTGCATTGCTTCTTGAAGAAGCACTCTTGCTAACACAGAATATTCCAGGAAATGAGATGAGAAGTTCAAAGGTTTTGTGCTAAAAATGCACGAGAAATAAGAGCAAATTACCATTATCAAGAGATACTATTACTGCCAGCAGTAATGGTAACATGTGGAAGTTGCTAATTACAAGTAATTCCTCTAATTTTTAGTGGTTATACCGCAAAAGTTTACAATAAAACCTTTGTTTTCAATTGGCATTGAGAGTATTGGGAAAGAAAGCATGAGAAAAGCCCAGTTCTCCAAATGCTAGCTGGAAAAGAAAGCATTGCCCACCAATGAAATTCCTGTAAGAGCCATGAAGTTTCACTTCACTTTTTTCCTAAGACAAGCAGCTAGGAACAGGAGCAAATTCCAAAGTAATTTTAGCTTCTCACCCATCACAAAAAAAAAAATAAAAAAATCACAGAACAGATGGACAAATCACTATGTAACCAAACCTTCACTGGTGTCTGTACTCACCAGAATATCTGCCATAAAGAGCCACTTGAAAGCTGCCCCAGATCACTTCACCAACCCCAAAATTTACTACAGATCTTCTTTTAACATCACTGGGTTCAGTGAGAAACCTAGATACCTAGGAATGGCACATTGACACATCTGTCTTTCAGGCCTGTGATTCCCTGGATGGAATCCAAATCTCCAAGTCATGTTCCAATGCTTCCCTTACAACGTCTGGGGAGAAACAGGCATTCAAGCCAAACTTATCTAAAGCTGCAGGCACGAAGGATGACAACCAGCTAGTTGTCTCAGATGAAACATTTGCCACTGCACTACATATGAATTCCTTTCTCTGTCTAGAGAATGGGTAGTCCAGGTCTCCTTTCACAACCCTGGGTGCCTATCACTGTTCTGTGAACAGCCAGAGGACTCCCGTTTATTCTTGAAGCACAGATGGAAAAAGTTGCAGCACTTTCAGCTAATAGTTCAGTGGCATAATCACTTTTTCGGGTAGTGACAGCCTTAGATTCACTGTACAGAAGCAAATGCAAAACCCAAAGATAGAAACAGAAAGCACAGGAGAGAAAAACTCACTTGTGCAGTCCTGCAAAAGGGGAAAAAAGATTCTCGTGTTAGCTCCTACAACTATTTGAGTAGGCAGAAGCAGTCTTTGGAGCACCAAAAATAACTCAGACCTGTGCTGAATCTGCAAAGCCTCTAAGATGGCAGGCACTGCCTTTCACATCTTTCTCTCTCTGGCTGCTTTTTCTAAATAAAGTAATTGCAGCTGCAGTCACAATGAGCCCAGTTAATCTGATATTAATGTTTTCAGCTTTGCAAGATTCACTTACGGCCCTACCCTGCTTCTCAATTCCCACATTTAACAGAGATGTAAGTGATTATCTCATCAGACATATACAGAAGGGCATTGAATTGCAGGTGCCAAGATAAGGAAGTGATGAGACCATACAGCCTTATGTATTTAAAAACATATAGATCGTGAACACTTGTCCCTGTTGCAATGTAACTTCACAGCAAAGTGGAGAGCACCCTAATGAGGGATAAACCACAAACAAGCCTCAAAATTTCAAACAACCTTTTTTTTTTCTTTTAAATGCTTGATTCCTAATGGCTGGAGATAAGTCATTTATCAAAAACATTAGTAAAATATTACATACATGATATTGTGAGTCTGGTGCTGTCAGGGTGGCTCTCAATTCTTTTAAGATTAAGTAAGGTTAAGGAGCTCTTCAAGAAAAGGACATTTCAGTCAAAATAGGCTGTATTTCTCTTCCCCAAGATCATCACTAGTGTTTTTATAAGTATTTCCAGAGGTCAAGCTAAGTCTGGTCCAAAAGCTTACTGATACTACCTGGATAGTAGCCGAAAATTGGCTTATCCTGGCTCATTCACATGTTACCTCCTGAGTGCCACTCTACTCTTGCCTACTTAAAGGGGTGTAACATATCTGCAGGCCAGGTGCCAGTCATCTGATGGTTTCCAGTTGCTGCAGACTGGATACCATTCTCCTAGTTGTATTACATTTTTATGAACTACACTAGGTAGCAAATGCTATGAAATAATTTACTTCCTGCCCTAGAAAACGGTCTTATGCTATGTCTCAGTGCAATGAAAAAAATTTTTTTAATTATCCTATAGTCCCCTTCTAGAGTGTTTTCACTTCTTCTCTTCTGCTTTTTGCTTGCATCCTTCATTTAAAACTTCATTACTTCTGAAAGAAGCAAACCTTCTAAATTTAATTATTTCTGCAAATTGCACTTCTTTTTCAATGTTGTGAAAGGAAGACATTTAAGTAAAGTGCTTATTTTAAATAGAGAATAAACTAACAACAGCTACAGGACTGCTTCCAGCAGCCCACTGACCACAATATTGAAGCAATTTGCCTTAGACAAGCTAAGCAGATGATTCAAATGTTTCTGGATGTGAGAGAGTCACATCAGTCAGACCCTTATATAACAGAACGAGCAAATAAAAGCAGACTTTCACTCCAATTATTAGTTTTAGTTATTATTAACAAAATATTGATTTTGGGGGTCCATATTTATATAGAACCCAATACTTGTGCATTTAGCTTATTTAAACTGTTAATATCCTGAGCTACATTCCTTGACAATAGTTTGAAATTTATCAGTTCCAACATGATTGACTGAGGGAATGTCATTTTACAGTTGTTATCCTGAGGAGTTGAGAGATTCCTTATCCACAAAACCTCTCCAGTCCTTTCCAGACCACAAAAGTGCAAAACCTAGCAGGACTAAAATCTTGATGTCTAAAAGAAAATGCTGGAAATTCAGACTCCAGAAGTCACTTTCTGTGACACTTAACATTTCTCTAACCAAAGATGCCATTTCTATTCAGTAATGCTGTTCAGGTTTGCTTTTTGCCACTAATAACTTACCACAAGACTCGTTCATCCATTTTTACATCTTCAGTGGAACGAAGATACCACGGTGACGTGCAGCCACCACACCTTCTTTATGTGATTGCATCTCTTCTTGAAGAAACAGATCTAAACAAAACCAAGCAACAATTATCTGTTGGGGTTTTTAATCTGTCCCAGAAAATGCATGGAGAAACATGGCTAATTTTTCCAATACAATCTATTTTTCCACATGTAGGTCCATATATATATATATATATATATATATATATATATATTTGTTTTTTTTACATAGACAGCAATAATATAAAACTCTCCCACACTTTTATTTCATTGTGTCATACAATATGATCAATTTCCACAAAACTATAGAAATCAGTGTTCAGAATGTAATTTTTCTCTTTTCAAATTCTTTGCAGGCATGCATTTTGCAGACAGGTAGACACAGTGGCTATGGAACTATACATTAAAAAACCTACTTCAGCCCATTATTAGCAAGTCTTTTTCTCAACATTGCACAAGTCTCAACATGAAAAAAAATGCTCAAGTCAGTAAAGCTTATAGTCAAGTAGACTGAAGATATGATAATTTCTATTTCAGGTTCCAAATTACTGATATTATAGAACTATAGAATGATTTGGGTGTGAAGGGACTTTAAAAATCATCTACTTTCAACCCCCCTGCCACAGACAGGGACACCAAGTAGGATTTCAAAGAATCAACTATCATTATTAAGCCATATTTATATTTCAATGATAGTATTATATACATGCTTTAGAACTTTTCTGATCTCTACACAAATCAAGAAGATGTTTCTTTACAGCTGGATGTGATATAATTTGGCTTACAGATGTGGGAAGAGAAGGAAGATACTACTTCGGCTTTCCATTTTTCCCCAAGTATTCCAGAATGGCTATGACTGCAAATCAGCTTTGTGCCAGATGCCAGCAGTCACCTGGCAGCACTGAAAGATCTCCAAGATACTCCCTGATGGTTTTGTTCCTGCACAGTACATTATACACACCACCATAATCAGTATTAAAAGGAGCTCTCTCTTGGGTCTAAGCTGCCCTACATCACTGACCTTCTCCTTTCATCCCAGCACAGCAGTTTCACCACAAACTCTCTGCTTCTCCACTGTCCTTCCATACATATATGCACAAGCTCTACAAATAAGTGTATAGAGACACATACACGTTACACAATGAAAAAGACAGAAAATTCTATTCCTGCATGGTTCAAAACTGTAAGCACACAGCCTGGCAGCCCAGTAACCTCTTATAAAAAAGGTTTATTCTGCATTTGTCTAGAAAAAAGTGTATGTGCTCCCTATCAGGTAATTTTTTGTATACAGACTTCCGACAAGTACGATCTTGCCTGGTGGCATGCCAGGAAAATCCTATCGCTCATACAGATGAGGAAAACCATCATTATAGCCCTTAGACCTACCAGTCAACAGTGTTTCATACCTTAATCAATACACGTGATACGACTGCAAACCCAAAAGACACAAGTGCTTCAGTGGTAACCATAAATGACAGAAGCAAACAGTATTAACCTGCATCACCATTCTGAAGTCATCTGGATAAATTAGAGCACTTGGAACTACTGCTACCCTCACCTTTTTACTCCCACATACCTGTTGCTTCTTGCTATGTAAGAACTCAGCACATGCACACCTTCATATCCCACTGCTCTCTGTATCAGGCATTTAAGGTATGCTCTGGAACACACTGAAGGTAATGAAAAGCCTTCCACTGAAGTGAGCAATAACACTTCAAGCCCTTAGGCAGACCACTAGTTAATTGTTATGCAAATCTGTGCCTTATAAAATAAAATTGCTCTTCACTGATAGAGCATCTCTAAAGATGAATCAAAGTACCATCCTGGCATCTGAGAATTTCACTGCTGGCAGCGCTTTCACAGCAGCAACTCCAGTGACCTGACAGGTGCCCTGCTTCACACCCTACACGCCCCACCCTCACACAGTCAGACAGGTTTCCCTCACCAGCTCAACTCTGTTATTCCTGTAGCAGAGTCTCACACATCTGAAGTAATTTAATGGTGGTGCAGCAACACCCTAACAGCTCGAGCTGGTGCCTGTGGGAAAGGATCCCCAACAAAGGAGTCCTAGGCTTTCTATGCCCTCATAGTCTGTCTGCTCATTCCAATGGGGATAGTCTAGGGTCGTCCTAATGTCCACTCTCTCTTCTGCTGACCAGGCACCCCTTGGCCAGTGCATGGCCCCTTGCTGGAGCTCCAGCTATTCCCCATACCCAGGACACAATGAGCTACTGGCATTAGTGGCTCAACAATAGGCAGCTCTTGAACGTGACAAAAACATTAAGGCATCTGTTTTAAAGAATTTAACTACTTAAAAAAACCCTCCCTTTGAAAATGCTGAGATCAGCATTTCTACAGCACATCAGGCTTCATCTTTTCATTTAATTTTGATTGTAGTCAACAGAATGAGTACGCTCTGCAAGCAGAGATTCACTGGCCTTAACATCTGTGTGTGTATCAGCACAGTCATGGAAAGCAACTGTATAATACAAACCTGCTTCACAATATCTGCAAAGGGCTTATTTAATTAAACTCTTCCCATCCACAGACAGAGCTGAAACAGTTCAAGATCCTAGGATAAAGGGTGTCAGGGAAGATAGACCTATTATTTATCACACAGCAACCAAGACCAAATATAAGAGACCAACCGCTAGCCTTTCCAATCCCACACTGCCAGCTGGCACAAAATGATAAGTGAAAGTGCTGCAAAGTGCTTTATTCCTTGCTTTTATAACAGTGCAATTTTAATATGTCGTATATGGCACATTGCCATTTCCATTTTTTGAGTGCAAAAGCCTTGCACAGGGAACAGGGAGTACAGCCAACAGAGCCAGATCTACTTAGAACTTTGAACTAAAATTCATTGTTTCATAGGTGAACAGCAAATGGGCTTTGGGATTTTTTTTGTTTACTCTTAATGTTCAACACTATGTATTTATTTGAACAAACTGTGAAAATAAACTTCCAACAAGTGCTCAAATTCATTTTGCCAAAGAGATTTACAGGCACCTATACACAAATTTTCATAGGAGCAGCAGAATACCTCACACTACAGTCCGTGGTGGGTGTGGGTGTGGGACTTTCAAATCCCAATGCATATGGTTGACATAGGATTCACTGCACTCAGCACTGCTATTTATCTGTAGACTTCGACAGGGGAAGCTCTGATGGATTTGCCCTTGATGTGTCCAACCCAAAATTTATAACCACCCTATAATAGAGAGGTCAGCCTCAAGTCCCAAGTGTCTGGGCATTACAGTTGCCACAGAAGGCTGCATACAGAAGTGCCAAAAAGTAATAACTGATACCATGATGAGCATTCACATTTACTTTCTAATGCAGGTAAAAAATATATATGATAGAAAGAAAAATCTCTTTGATACAAAGTTATCCTCAGAAGAATAATAACCAAAAAGAGAGTCATGGTTACAAACCTATTCAGGTAGCAGGAATGCAAGATTCTTGGTGTATTTTACTTGTACATGATTTACTGGGGTTTTTCTTTTTATTTATTCTATTCATGGTGCCTTGATGTAAGCAATTCCTCTTTCTGCATTCAAATTGCTAACTGAGCAGGATAGAAAGGCAGATTGAGAGGGACTTCCTTCCTAACCTGGAGACTCACAAGACCATTCTAATAAAATTGATAAGCAGGTTAAAAACCTGAAAATTTAAGGATAATAGCACGGTTTAAAAATAAACACCTCTCAAGATAAGAGTAATGCATGTCAACACTGCAGTCTTACACTGGCATAACAAAACACTGTTGTTGGGGACTACATAAATTAACCGCTGTACTGCCTCTAAAATGAGACAACAATTAAATTTTTAAAAGGCTTTTTTTTTTTTTTTCTCCACAGACCCCTTACAGAAAATACTGTTCTGTGAAAATCTGCCTCTCAGTAAAACCAGGCAATCCCTTAAAATTCTGAATAGGAAATCCCCTCCTTCTCTGGCACCCATATTCCCCACTAAATGACACATATTTATTTTTTTTTGATAGAAATCATTTGTATTTGAGATGCACCTGCATTTTGTCACTGATCAGCAACTGTCAAAAATACCTATTTAGCACAGCTTCCATTCAGTCTATAGAGTAGATCTTGAAAGCATCCAATCACATACTAGCTTGTCCATCAAGAGCCCTTGAGAAGCCACTGCCACAACTGCAAACAAAACATATTTGTTTCAAAACTGAAGCATTAAAGACAGTCTGGGAACACCTGGTCATGGGCTAAAATGAATCTACAATGACTACTGAAGAAAAAAGTGCTGAGACTGAACAGAGCTCATGTCTGATAACTTCACAGGAAAAGCTGAGATTCAGATTGTTTAAAATATAAAATCATAACTCTTAGTCTGTAAGTTTATGCAATCCCAAATCTTCACTTTCAAAGACATATCCATGAAATTCAGCTACATATTTTAGTAGTTTGAAAATGAGAACATAACCTAAGCCTTCAAAAAATACAGTCTTTTTTTTTCAATAAGAATGAGATACTGGTGGCTGTTTTCCTTAGTTTGTTTTATTACTCTTATGGGACTTATTTCAACTAACAGCAAGAATATCTGTTTAAAAAACAGTATGCAGAACATACATACTAGTATTCTACTTTCAATTAGAACACTGTAAGTCATTTCACATGGAGAAAAGTTGAAAAGAAGGAGTTTAATAAGGGTTCAGTCCGATTTCAACTTAACCTACCATTTATATTACCTCCAATGAATAAGAACAGAAAACATTACTTTCAAAATCATAGTAATATTACCATTAGAAGTCCTTCCAGTAATTTGGGAACTTTTAAGGGAAAAGGATTTTCATATACAGATATATAGAGATATATAGTGTACCATTTAAAAAAAAAATACTGTGGAGCTTTTAGTGGGTTTTGGTTTTGAGATCCTGAAAACACTTTGTGTTATTTTAATAAAACAGATAAGTTTGAAGATTTTTTTTGAATGAACATCCAAGGTGTAAAAAAGCTATTTTTTTGAGAGATTAAGCAACACTAAATCTTTTTAATTCCAAATAGAAATCCTTCTCAAGAGAATTCTGCAGAAATCTAAGACTCATAGAGTTGAAATAAGGCTGAAAAAAAGTTTAAACTGCCTTCTCCATATAAAATGGATAGCAGTGAATACCTATCTTTATTAGAATGCATTGGGACTATGGAAGTAACAAAACAACAAAAAATATCCACAAACAGAAAGCATAGCAATATGCTAAAAGTAAGAAAGAATCATACCCCAAAAGCTCCAAAATCAGGAAATAAATAATCTAGCTTTTATAGAATCAGGGACTTAACTCACTTGTGGAAGACATAAACCAGTAGTACAGAAAAAGTGTATTTGAGAGAAGGCCACCGGACAAAGTTACTGCAAAACCCAAATTTTTTGCCAATTCTGTTTCTTCCATGCATTTATAACACTTTGTAAAACCACAATTGCCATTCACTGTGCAGTTAGTGCCTTAAGAAAGTCAAGGTTTTGTTCAGTTTGAGTTTTTCTTCCCCTAAAAGTCATAGCAAAAGACAACTGCAGATCTGTTGTATGTCCAGTACTAAATGAGAGCTCCTCCTGAATACACGAATGTGTACTTATTACAACTGATCCAGCATCTCTGACACGCATCAACATGCTGAAATAGAAGAGAATCTGCATAAGGGGAAGTTGGCACCCATTAGAAGAAAACCAGTATGAAGGTTAAAACACGGCTCCTCCTCGCTTTTCCCCACACATCTGTGCTCTTGTCTCTGATGGAGATGCTGCACCCTGCAAACCTCTAAAAACACCCTTTTTAGGGTAGTAGGCCCTTTTCCTTCCTAAAATAGTGTGAAGCCTGGGGGCATGTTTGGCAGTGATGGTGTAAGGGGATATTCAGAGCTGGAGCTCCCTGCAGGGGCAGCATCCTCTCTCCCTCAGGGGGAAAACTGGGAAAGTGTCGTGTATGCGTGTCCATGATTCCTAAAGTAATTTCAAGCCTGTGAATAGTAAAAACGTAGTGCATGTCTGAGTGCAAAACACTCCAGAAATTAGCAACGTTTGCTCACCATAGAGAAAAACACAAGGAGATACCTTTTCATGCAATGGCAGTACAGCTATGACAACTTTAGTATCATTAGTACTTTATTATTATCTTAAAATATATATGCAGTCTATGTTTTGCCTGTACATAAACACTTCAGGTGGTGATCTTCAGCCTGCTGGGTGTTTTGACTTTCACATTGAACTGAAATCTAAAAAGCAACAATGCCAAACTGATAATTAGCCTTTAAAAATTTGTTTTCCATTCACAGAGCACATGAAGCCAGTAAAATATTTGTGGACTCAACTCAAAAATCAGTGTAACTAAGCAATATATGCTCATACAGGCTGTACATAGAAGCTCTTGCCTGCTACAGCAAGCTGAGAAGTAAGCTACTGACAAGAAGCACCTTGTAAGGGCTTGAGACAATGGAGAAAGTAAGCACTGAAAATGTACCTTAGTTTGCTGCCTTCTTCCAGATGCAGAAATTTTAATGCTATCCAAGAAAGTACTGGCTTTGTGACAGAGTGAGAAGCAGGAAGCCAGGAGCTTCTGAGATAAACATTTTACTTGAATTACATAGTACTTGAAAAGGTTAAAAATGTAATGTTACAAGGTGTGTCTATTTCTCTTAAAGTTTATAATGATTCTACAATGTATTCTTACAGTTTTAACTAGATGTTAAATGTGGTCTTTGTGCTCCATATTTACTGCAATTCTGGGTCATACACGTGGATTTCTAACATCTGCTGATTCGTATAGTTCAAATTCTGGATGTGTTTCTGATAGAGTTCCCACCAGCACTTCCGTAGTTGTCTTGATCTTTCCTTTTAAGCACGGGTTATACTGGACTACAGATTTCACACACAGGTCTGCAACCATTATAGGTTGGGATAGGTATGTTTACAAATCATTGTAAGGACACAGTTTTGCTAGAATCCTTTGTTCACAATACACTTCAGTGCAAGAAAGCAAAATGCAAATATCAGGATGTTCTGTACTTTTGTGAATTTTTACCTTGAGAAATCACTTAGGATAGTGCTGTAACTTTATATTTCAATGGGAGCTTGAAAAAAAAATTGTAACTTTTTTTAAACTAAGTTTGCACATTCATATGTACTGCTGATGTGACAATTACAGAGATTGCTCATTCAAAATTTGTTGTGACTGATAATGTTCCCCAACCTCCAATTTCCAGAGTACCCTTTAAACAAGCCAAAATTTAGCTACTAGGACTCAAACATCAATAAATAAGTTTTTGAAACCAGAAATAATAATTAAACATCCTTATAACTCATCTGTATTAACTTAGCTGAAAATCGCCAGCATGAACACCGTAATTTTCTGTGGCTCTGTCACTTTTTTTAAAATTTTCAGAATCACAGAATATTCTGAGTTGGAAGGGATCAACAAGGATCTTCAAGTCCAGCTCCTAAGTGAATGGCCCATCCAGGGACTGAACGCACAACTTTGGCATTATTAGTGCCAGACTCTAACCAATTTCCTTGGCAATGAATTCGTAAGATAAAATATCTTCAGGAAAATAAGTGAATTAAAGTAATTTCTATCTCAGGTGACTTATTAACTGGACTGAAACTAAGTCCTTGTAAGTTAATACCCGTTCTTTTAATAATTGAAGAAAAAGGTTTTGGTGTTAATGGATCTAAAGAGAAAAAGAGCGGGGTGCTCTCTATATTCCATACACAGTGATTCCTTGGACACTCCAACATAGATTGAGTTATTTGAATACTGTTTCTCAGTTTATGTTAGCAAAAGTAGGACCTGGCAATAGTAAATCTATACCAGCAAGTTATATGAAGCTAAAAGGTTATGAGCAGCAATTGAGTTGTGTAATTTGTATGTTGGATCAAAGTCGGACACGATCTTTTGCACGCTCTCTTCACACCACATTTCTCATTGAGTTTGCATTTTATGTTATCCTCCTCCTAGCACTCTAAATAAGGTATTTCCCAAAAAGCCATTGCTTGAATGATGACAATAGAAACCAACAGGTCTGCTCGAGAGGATAAAAACTTACAGTCTTTACAGTGTTGCTTCACATGATGCAGCAAGTCCAACCCTAAGCACAAAGAAGGTTATCCATGTCACTAGTAAATACCAGTAGCAAAAGAACATTGTGTTTGAATGTGAACCAGGTGCTGCCAAAAACCTTAACAACATTAATCCTGTTGCCTTCTCACAAAGTAAGCAGCATCCATGGGATCTCTCCCCCAAACACCACAAAACTTGTCTAGCGCAACTGATTTGAAAACCAGTGATGGTAAAATGTGAATCCAGTACTAAAAAATCCAGAACATGCCTGCCCCTACTAATGCTTGATGGCATATAACCTTGTAAAGCACCAAGAAGTTGACTGAAGCAGCAATAGAAGAAACAACTGCAGCAGAATTGCAGTGTTAGTGGATAAGGGAAGAGCAACTGATGTCATCTACCTGAATTTGTGCAAAGCATTTGACATCTTTGTCTCTAACCTGGAGAGACATAAATTTGATGGATGAACTGCTCAAAGGATAAGAAATTTGCTGAATGGTCACACTCAAAGAGCTGTGGTCAATGGCTCGATGTCCAAATGAAGACCAGAGGCATTCCTCAGAGTTCAGTATTAGAACCAGTGCTGTTTAATAGCTTTGTTGGCAACATGGACAGTGGGATACAGTTCACAAGAACAAGTTTGCTGACAACACCGAGCTGTGTAGTGTTGTCAACATGCTGGACGAAAGGAACCAACCAGAGGGACCTGAACAGGCTTGAGAGGTGGGTCTGTGCAAACCTCATGAAATTCAACAAGGCCAAGCACAAGGTCCTGCACCTTGGTTGGGCAGTTCCAAGCACAAATACAAGCTGGGCAGAAAAAGGATTAAGAGCAGCCTCAAGGAGAAGGACTAAAATCCAACTCAGAAAAAGCAAACTATCTGCATATGACTATTAAAAGTTTTTGAAGGTGATACTATTGGGCAGAATATTATTCATTAATTTAAATTTCATTTAAATGCATTGATCAATTTGTGTGTATTTGTCCTTCAAAACTGTTTCAACAGTGTTACTATGTTCCAGACACAATACACTTGTAATGCTGTGGATAATCTTTCCATAGCTAAAAGGCTGCATTTGGGATCTCTGTATCTCCACCGAGCTTCTGGAAATAAGTTAGGTTCACCAATTTCCACCTATGAGGTAGCACTACGTTACTTAGGAATTACAGTAGGCTAATACCAACAATTCAGTCCTTAATCAGACAGTGCCATCTCCTTGCAGTTCCAAGCTCTCAGAATGGAAACAGGGAGCTACTGCATTGTGAGGAGTTTAAGATTTGAACAGAATGCTCCAAAACCAAAAACATAAGATCCACTAATAAAGGAGTACAGAGCATTTTACCAATTTCCTTATATAAGCCATTTTCTTAAATAAGAAATATGCAATTCCTCTTTATCTGGGCCCTCCACTTTATTCAGGTTTCTGAATAAACATACCAGGATATCCCTCAAAGTAATATATCCACTTACTCGACATTTCTTAAGAGACTGAAGAGTATGGTACAAAGGTACTGTACAGTCAGTGGCAGGGTGAGGAAACAAACCTGATATTACCTTGACGCATAGACTGTGTAACTTGGTATTATTTTCTAGGACAGATTGTGTCACCCTTCATTACATGGAAATTCTTTAGAAACAGAAAAAGGAAAACAGTGATTCTGACAGCATCTTTCTTGCTTTTCCCATAGGCTCTCTTCAAACTCCCTCACATCATGAAACAATCCCGACTACTGAATCCTTCTATCACTGCTCTTTCTTTTACCTGTCCACAGAGCATAATATATGTCTATCTTACCATTAGGATGGCAGAAATTGAATCTAAAAGACTTTCTCTTGATCATGTAAGCCAAGGCCAGAACTAGCTCTTCACAATGCATTCAAATTACTTGGAAAGAACCAATTCAGTTATGCTAAAAATGATGCATAGAGGGAGAGCAGCATCTGGATTTATCAGGCAGTACTTGGGGAACATGGGGGCCAGAAACATATATCTTTCTGAATATTCCTCGTCTGAGAGAAACCAGGACATTTTTTAATTAGGAAGGCAAGGAGCTAGGAGGTATACAAACCTGCCTCTATAGGTAGCTCTCAGCTCCCCGAGGAGTCCATTCAGAAAGCAGTAAATGCACATTTGGTACTAGTTGAGTGCATGCAGAAACCAGGGCATGCAGAAGAGACTAGTGCAACTATGCAAACAATTAGAAGTGTACTTAAGACTTGCACTGGGGCCTTGGAAGCCAAGGAAAGTTTGTGGTTTGTTTGTAATTGACACACAACACAAATTGTGAACCACCTTCCTACACGGTTTTCAAGCTGGGGAGCTTGAAAATCAGCAAGATGAAGAAACTAGAGCCTCACACTTTTAAAAGATCCTCAAAACTCAAGCAAGAACTACAAACCAAACTGCTAATCAAATGCTGGTATAGCATGTCACTGTGTGCTGCCCCACTTCAAATGCAGCCTATGAATGTTTCACTGCATTTTCTCTTCAAATTGCAGACCTTCTGAAAATAAATCACAAAGGAATGTACAGAAAGAAACACATCTCAATACAAATAGTAGTCATAACAATAAGAAATTACTTCTAAAATTAACATAACTGAATTGGCAAAAAATAAAAGAAGCCATCTCATTTTGAGGGTTTCTTCACAGAAAATGTTGATAATGGTAAAAATTCTTAGATTACTTAATTTTTTATGTCCTTATTTTAATAAAACTTTGGTTGTTTGCTGAGAAGCTAGAAATTCATTTTATGACTGCAAGACTATGCATGCAGAATGTGCTAGTTGTAAACATAATTTGCACCCTTTGGTGCACCAAAGCGAAATGAGACTTTGGCTCATAAATTGTGGTTAGAGTAGCTCAATCAAAATCATCATATGAAGCCCAGGAAAACTTTCTATATTACAGTTGTGCATTTGGAACTATTTCGCCTTTGATCTCCATTAACATAAATAATTGCCTTTTTTTAGAATCCATGGCAAGCAGATTCCACCACAGAGGAGCTGGCTGTGGGCAACAAGTTCCTGCTGAATACACATGGATTATTTACATTGTCCTGCATACTAATGTTGAGGTGCTCAAGATGGGCTCCTGAGGAAGGCTACATTAAATAGGATGGTACCTTTATGGAATACATGTAAGTATCTGGCAGTATTCTGTCATGCTCTATAACAGAGGAAAAGAAACACGGGTTTGTTTTTAAGATGACTGTCTGTTATGTATTTACTAGACACAATACATATGAGAAGACTGAGAAAGACAGACAACATCAATGTGTCTTGCTGCCCTGAAGCGAGATGAACTTAGCTTGAGTCCAATAGAATCATAGATCATTTGGCTTGGAAGGGACCTTAAAGATCACCCAGTTCAAACCTCCCTGCCAAGGGCAGGGACACCTTACACTAGACCAGGTTGCTCAAAGCCCCATCCAATCTGGCTTAAGCACTTCCAGGGATGAGGAATCCATAGCTTCTCTGGGCAACCTGTGCCAGTGCCTCACCACCAACACAGGAACAATTTTTTTCCTAATACCTAACTAAAACCTGCCCTTTTTCAGTTTAAGGCCATTACCCCTTGTCCTGTCATGACATGCCCTTGTAAAGAGTCCCTCTCCAACTCTCTTGTAAGCCTTCTCTTCTTCAGGCTGAACAGTCCCAACTCTCTCAGCCTGTCTCCATAGCAGAGGAGCTCCAGCACTCTGATTATCTTCATGGCCCTCCTCTTGACTTGCTCCAACAAGTCCACGATTTTTTGTTGGAGGCCACAGATCTGGAGGCAGGTGGGGTCTCACAGGAGTGGAGTGGAGAAGCAGAATCACCTCCCTCAACCTACTGGTAATGCATTTTTTTATGTGGCCCAGGCAGCTGCATAAGACAAGAATCCAAGTCGTGGTACTCTCTTTTTTTATTTTTTTTCCTTTCTTAACTTCCTATCATTTGTGTTGTTACAGTCTTCGTTAATTGAAAGCTTGCTAGTATTTGGGATGTTTTCCCCTGCTGAGAGCTTTGAGCTTTCCTGGCAATCACTTTGTTGTCACTCCCCATAACTGATAAGAAGCTACAGTGAATGAGACTAGGAGTTCTTTAGAAATACCAGTGTCACAGCACTAAGATAACCTTTCATTTTAGGAAGACTTCTTTTAGTTTAAATGAGGGACATAGCATCTGAATACAGTATTTCCAACACTGCACTATGGGTCTGATATTCTTCAAGAGGACTTATAATAAAACAAATAGGCAAGGAAGCTGTCACCTGCTGGTCGGCCTGAGATGAAAACCACCTGCATGTGATGGCTTGGCTGCATGGCATGTCTTGGGAATTTGATAGCTATGTGCCTTTAGCATGACTGTGGTAGCTGTAAACCAGAAAATTTTCTGAGAACAAGAGCTTTTCCAGGGAAAGCAAGAACATGCAGCAAGCAATCAAATAACTTCTGTTGATTTATGTGGAGATATTTATTGTTTTCATATCATAAGGGCTGAGTTTTCATGATTACTGCAATCACCAACTTGAATGTAACCTTAAAATTATTGCTTTACAGCACAAAGCTGTTGTTTTACAAGTAGTAAGGAATCTTAACGAGACCAGGATCTAAAAAAAAAATGTTTTTGCTATTTTTATCCTGTGAACAGAGTTTCAAACTTGTGTGGAAATGATTCTTTCTGTGGGTATCAAAGTCATATTAATTTTGAGGTCATAAAATCCTGCAGAATATATATAGTCTGTCAGCTCCATCTGAACACAATTCCTTTGCTGTTTGTGGTAATCTTAGAGACCTGCACATGTGTATGGATCTCTTTTGCAACAACCTGCAATAATAATTGCTTTTCATACACTACTTAAAATAATGACTGTCCATATTCGAAGTACTTTTGAATTTGCAATCCCTAATTAAATAAAATGTCATTGAAAGTACCTGAAGCAGCTAAGTGAGGAACCAAACCAACCTACCACATGCAAGAGGAAAAAGATATTAACCCTGCAGATTCCATTAAGCATAGCAAAGATTAAAGAAGAAAAGCCAGAAGTAGAACTCCACTCTTATTTTATAATCCCAGCTTCGGGCTTAAAATATAGACTGCACCATAGAGAACAACCGTGAGCATGCAGACAAAATACAATATGATGTAACTGCACAGTGGTTTCTGTAACAAAGAAGTACACCAGAACACTCTTCAATTTTCAGGCAGAAAATTAACTACAGGATTTTCCACAGGATTACAACGCACTACTCTGAAAGGCTGCCATCCTGTGGCACTTCAGGGATGCTGTAGTAGCTCACTGCCCGGAGTTAATGATTTTTACACTCTGGACAGGAAAACGTGCATCCAAGACATCTCATACACAGACAGAATAAATACTCACGGTTTTGTTTTGTTTTTTTTCTAAATACTTAAGAGGTCAGAGCCTTCTCCTGAAAGTGCTTAAGAGTTAACAGTACTATAGAAGCAGCTTATAAGTTGGAGCTCAGTTGAAGGGATTTTTTTAACTTTCCATTCAAAAGGACCAATAAGCATAACTTTCAGAACCTGAAAATATATATGATTCAATGGTACTGCTGTCATATTCAGCCATGAATTGCAGCTTCTGAATGAAGACACACACAATTCTTTCTAGAACAGATGAGGAAAATTAATTTGCTTGCAGTATCATCAGAATGTTTTCAGTAAGCTGTGCACATGAGTTAGAAACCGATCCTTTGTATTTTTGTTCTACAAATCCTAAAACAAGATGAGCTTGCAAATACTGTAAAGTCTATAGCAAATGGTCACAAAAAAAGAATACATTTCCAATCTTCAGGGAATATTTCTTAAAAGGCTAGGAACATATGAGTGCTTGACAAATCTTTCCTCTATTAGAATAGAAGCAAAAAAGAAGTAACCCACAACTCTTAGGAATACACACAAAGTTTAAATTCCAGTTCTTTGAAATACATCTTCTCAGCTACTTCAGCAAGACTCATCCCTTGAGAAGTTATATAAGCCATGTATATAGATTATACCTTTAAAAATCTTTAGTCATATCCCTGGCAGTTAGTTCAGCTTTCTTATGACCACACTCCATTATCTGCCAGGATAAAGTAGCTCCTCTGTGGACCTGGTCTCAATTTCTTCCACCCAGGCTGGCTTTTCAATTTACTATCAGCTGCCAGGTAGTATTATTTTACTGGAGATGTACTCCCAGTACTATTTTTCTGTCCTTATGTCCTACCTCCCATGCTTTTTTATTCAAATGTGCTGTTGAAGCTTTTAAGAAGTAACCAATGTCCCTTGAAGCACCAACCACCTTTAAAAGGGCACAGAACAGGAGCCCTGAAGAAGTACCTGCACACATGCCTATATATGGAGTGCTGTTGGACCATTAATCTACTCTCCCTCACCAAAAGCCAGGGACATATTCCATTCCACATCTATCTTCAGTCTACAGTTGCCTTTCTACATCCAGGAAGGCAGGAACTCTCACTCAGACTACAGCATTTCCTCCTCTCCATCCTGGCTGACTCAATCTACTTTAGGAACCAGTCTCAGATCATTTAGTGTTCATTTGTCTTTTGAGTTTTTCTAATTGCTGAAGCCTTCGCTCCAAGTGGGAAACTAAATATTCTTTCAAAAAAGTCTCAAAACCCTAAATTCTAATTTCAGTGGTCTCAGAATTTTAGTCAAATATTTACTACCTTCTTTTATGATAGCAGGAAACACTCTAGGACATCTTCCTGTTTAATTCTACCTTACAGGAATCAGTTCTGGGAGTAGCATTTCCAACACTGCAGGAAACACACTTTCCAGGAGGTGAAGTGGTCTTTTGCCCTGCCTTGCCCTGCCAATGTACTCCTTCTTTCAGAAAAGAATTAACCTCAGGACATAAAAAAATACAGTGTTGCGAAGGACAAAAAAGGAAGTAAGCTTTTATCAGAGCAAATACACTTACCTGTTGTACTATTTATCTAAAACCCTTTCTTGACTTCCTTAATTTTCTTTAGCCTGTAAATTAATAGCTGCTGCCCCAGATCATAAACACTTGGGAAAGAGGAGCCTGGGAAATGCCACCGCTGAAGTAAAAGTATTCTAGGTGAATTGAATAATTGCAAGCATAGTCCAATGCCTTTCATTTAGAAGAGTGGCTAGAGTAAGTGGGATTTGTATCTTATACATGTATGCATACATCCAAAACTACCTTTAATGAATCATATAGCTTAACAAACTGTCTGCCCATTCCACAGTGATGAAATATGATTTTAATAAGTTCTGGGTCATTGGCTGGACTCAGCAGCATTCTTAAGCATGTACTTAACAACTGTGAATTTTGTCAGCACATGGTCTATGCTGTGCTAAATGGAACCTGTGCTGTAGCCTCAGGGAGCTATACATTGTTGAAGCTGCAGTTTCCCTGCACTGACACTGGTACCCACATTAAAAGCCTGTATCAAAACGTGCTTTCTTAACTCTAGCCAAGGTTGATCCGTTGTTTTGCACCAGGTAGCAATGGTGGTTCCTTAGGATCCCAGCAAGAAAGACACTCACGTTCTAAAGTATCACTTAAAACGCCATTTACTGAAGGTGACTCTATAAAGAAGAGGTGAATTGTATGGGTGATTGTTAACTCCTTTCAAACACGGTCTCAAACGGGTTCCTTGTATCAGGGCAAAGCACAAAATGCAGATCCCTCCTTTGCAGTTTTGCACTGTTTTGTGCTACTGTACACCTTTCTTAAAAATTTTATAATCCTGTTCATTCTTTCTAGTGTCAACTTAAAAAGGATGTTCAGACGAGCACTTGTTGCTGCGGTATAGATGGAGGCCACGCTCCTCTCTTACTGTCTCAGTCTATCCAGTGGCCAACGGGTATGCAGGCTTAAAGGCAGAACAGAATAGGCTTGCACCTACCCATTTCCACTGTCTTGTGGATCACTAACTCCTGGATGCACAAGGCCTTCTGATCAGGGTCGTTATATAACATTTAACTGAAGTCTTTCTAAGATAAAGGAGAGGATGTTACAGAAAAGAATTCAAGTGGTCAGGCAAGCTGTAGAAGGACGAGCAAATCATACCATTAGGCAATATATTGCATTACAAGCATCTACTGCAGCACCCTTTACAGCTAGCAGAACGAAATCCCCTTACAAAAGCATATGCACTGATGCTGCAAAACCTCTTGTCACCGACGGTAAGGCAGCAACGTGGCTCCCACTGAATGAATCCCACTCTCCCAATCGCTGAAAGACACTAGGAGACCTTAGAAAGTTAAGAATCAGGCAATTTAAGACAGGGTGAAATAGATTGAGAAGGTAAGACTGTATTTCTCAGCAGAGAATAGTAAAGCGTGCATCAGTCCTTAGGTGGTAAATCCTCTTACACTGAGCCCCACCCCGGTTTTTTTTTTTTTTTGAGTAGAAGGGCACAGAGAAGAGCTGCCTTACTTTTCAAAGAGATTGAAGGAATCAGGTAAGCAACACTCCTTTCTCTGAACGTACAGTGGTATGTACATAGTGGCAGAACTAAATAACCACATTTTAGAAAACATAGAGAAATGGAGTATTTTTGCTTTTTCTGAGAAGTATCAGACTTACTGAATTCCTGGGCAGAGAAAGGAAATTTGCAGAGCTGTGAAAAAAACCACAGTTACTTTCCTTCTTTACTTATTAGGACTTTTTGCTTGTTAGATATCTAAAGCACTTCAGTGCTTTCAAGAGTCTCCTGAAAGTCCTTCTCATTTGTGTCTGAATATATAATTTCCACTAGTGCAATGTGAGTCTTATATTCACAAAACTGTCAGCAGACACTTGAATATTTATAGGCTGCAGTAGCATTAGATAAACTTAATGATCTGTATTTACACACTACTAATCTAAAGGACCAACAAAACACTCAAAGAACAGGTGTGTAAACACTAATTCAAGCCTGGGAGTAAGAGGCACAGACCTTGTGTTGGACAGACCATAGAACATATTGCACTTCTAAGCCAGGCACCTGAGCAGCTCCAGTGAGAAAAGAAATCTCTGTGAGATTGCTCAGTGAGGAAAGTGACTTTGTTAACCACTCTCTTTGTTGTAAATGAATGGTCTAAGTCTCTTAAAGAATCACTGTAAAAGGCATTACAAAAGTAGGTTTAATACAAACTGGGGAAAGCACGACGACGTTCGATGACAAGGTTCACTCCAACACTTACTGCGTGGATGAAACATACAAAGGAAAAGCAGATTAGAATCAATTTATACAGACTGAGGATGAAAAAGGATAAGGAAAGGGAGAACCCTTCTTTTAGCCACAATGTTCTCTGAGGGAGATGCTGGTCACAGCCCAGTGTGGCCCAGGAAACCTCAAAGGCCCTCATGTAGGACTACTGTTTATAAGATTACAAGATGATTGAAGTTAGTCATCAGTCAGTCTGCATCCCGGTCATAATCCAAGATGATAATTACTAGGTTTTTTCAGAAATCCAATAAAAATAGTATTGTTTCAGGCTATTATTCATGCAAGTGATGTTCCAAGAGTACCCAAAGATGACTGATTATGTCTCGTCCCCTTCCTTGGACAGAGGTTTCTTCTACAGACAATGCCTCTAATAAATTCAAGGAAGCTTAACTGCCCAGGAGCAATTAATCAAGGTCAAGGTGTAATAAGAATTCTGGAGATCATAAGGCAGTGTGGAGACACCACCACACCCTTGAAATTTTGTATCGAGTCTGCACATCTAAATTCCACACCAGAAAAATGTCTGCATAAACAGTACAATATGATTCTTCTTGTCTGTATTTAGAAGATGGAACAATACCCCCTCCCATTTACTACCAAAAATGACTTCCTAATGTGTGTTACAGGCTGTGAGGGTTTTCCTCTTTGTATTGTATCAGTATTCAGATGAACTGCCTCACTGATAATATAATTTATGTTATTGTGGCTGATGCAGCTAACCTTAGTCACTTAGTAAGAGTAGATAGTTACAATGAAGAAATGCTGTGGTTACTGGAGTCAAATAGGAAAGAATAAAATGCCTTGTTACACATCTCTAAAGAAGTCTCATTTATCTTTTCAGATACAGATGGAGTACTCTCTGTTTATATATCACTGTGTATTTATCTACTGTTCTTCAAAAAAAACCCAACAATCTTTGAAGCTTGAAAACATTGCAGTCCTTCATGGTTATTTTAAAAGCACGATTCTCACTGAAATTCCTTCCACTACATCAGTTTAAAACACTAGTAATTCACAAATTTAACAAGTTTTATGTGCTGAGTAATGGCATTCAGTGTTAGGATCAAACATTTGAATTGGATGTGAGAAAGCATTTAAAGATGGACGTGGGGTTTGTTTCTGTGGTTTGTTTGGTTTGGGTTGTTTTGGTGGTGTTTTTTGTGGGTTTTTTTGAAGTCGTTCTTGGCCTGGTAATATACTCATATAATATTAATAGAGTAGGTCAATTCTTGCTTTAATTAATATACATATGAAAAGCTCAGGGCTTCGGGTTTTGTCCAAACACACATTTCCTTGATTTGGATCACAGCTATCTATATTTGCAAGGTTTATCCTGCAGCTGCTTTTCTTTTACTGTTAATAATTTTCATCAGCGCAGATACTTGTTAGTGGTTCACTAAAAACCTGAGAAATCAACTGATTTAACAGGTGAAAAGAAGGCCATGAAGACTTCAGCAATAGCTATTAAGATCCTGTAGGAAAAGATATTTATAATTGCCCAAGAGGAAATTTTATAAGGGTAAGAAGGGTCACTGTCAAGAGTGCCAAGACTTGGATTACAATTAATAGTAGAATATATGTTATGCTGAAGAGGTAAGAAGAAATCCTCTGTATTGTCTGTATAGCTGCCACCCCTATGAACGTCAAAAAAACCCAACACTTTAAACAAGTAAGTATTTAGGCTGATGACACAGTAAATATTTTAAATCACATTAATATTTCAAGTAATGTAAACAAGGCTGCTGTATGGGAGATTGCAGACTTTGATAGGCAGATATACGACAATGTTCACTTGAAAGAAATGTCTCTCCTTACTGACCACTATACTATATTTTAGAAACAAATTAAATAGTAGCATATGATAAATATTTGTGGTGTTTTTATTTCATTGCATTGAAGCAAGAATCTTATTCTTTACTCCTGCAACTGGAAGCATGTCTAGTATTTGCAAGGATGCATTTCTCTCAATCTTTTTATTTCCTCTGAATTTTATGAAGATTTGTGCTTTGAAAAGAAAGTATATGTTTTGTTTGGTTTTATTTCCATGATAGCAGTATGCCTACACAAGTTCCAGGCAGCTCTGTAAAACATACTCCAAACTACAGTAAAGCAGTGGGAACAACATCTCACTTGAGGATCCAGTGCAGAGTTTTCAGCTCTGTTCTCACACTGAATCATCTGTGAAAAATAAGACATTCTGCCTGCACAGCACTGTCAGGTTGTGACAGTATGTCAGCACACACAGAGTGCACGGATAATCCACCTGAAAGCTTCTGCAGTGCTAAAAATAGGGTTTCATGACTACATTGCTTCTACCAGGATGACATCTCTCTTGCCTTCTTACTATTTCTCCATCTCACACATCCCATGCATTGTCAGGTCTCTCCCATAGCTATTCTTGTTCTTCTCAGGTTTCAGGTGGGGTTTTTCAGTTTTGATTGGCCAAAAGATAAATTACCATACTAAGAGTAGACTAAAATAGGCTGTGCTGAGTCTCTTGCTGCCATAGCTGGCTAATAAGTCTAAAGCACTGCTGAATATCTGTATGCTATATTGCAGTCAGGTAATACTACACAGCTCTACTGGACATAAGTGTAGTAAAACAACACAGAATTTGGCCTGGGATTATTACTAAGTGCACCACTGTTTCTTTCAGTGGAGCTCCAGGTGGTGTCAGGAGCAGGATCTGCCACGCTGGTTTCATGCCTCCTGGTGTTCTGTGGAGGCAACAGACTTAAGTGCCCCTCAGTTTGTCCCATTGCCCTTCCCTGTGGTCAAACTCACACCTAGCACGTATCCCCCACAGCTTGTTGTTAGAGCTGTCTAACTAAGGATCCTCAAAACTCTGCAAATACATGCTGCACAATTACAGGATAGGCTTTGTGTTGAACAAACTTGAAGAGCAGTGAGGGATTTGGAAAGCAAAAAACCACTATTTCCTGGACTAGTGCAGTTGCTAGTGGGTGGCTGTGCAGACTCGAAAGGCTGTGTTGGCAACCATGTGGACTACATCCTTTCTTGGTAGCTATTTTTGTTCTGGATGATGTAACACTTCTTTACTAACCCCTTCAAAATTGTACCTTTACACAGGCTTTATAAAAAATTTATTACTTTTTTTGAGAAATGTAATTGAATTTTCTCATTGCCAGTTGATATACTGCTGTACCTGTTCTTTTCATAAAAAGAAATACTCCTTGTATCACTCCTTCCTTACCCCAGTGGAATATAATGTAAATTACAGGGTTTCTAGTGTCATGTCCAATAGGATGCTGCTATTGAGAAAATACCTCTATCATAGTGATAATGCATTTATGTAACGTTGAAATTGTAATGTTAATAGGAGGAAAACCAATACATTTATTTAGAACTACTTTGAGACAACATGTGAGAGACATTTTGAAGACAAACAGGCGGATAGACTAAGAATTGCAGTAAAGATAGTAGGGGTCTAAGTACTCTCCTGCCTCTAGTTATCACACTGACTCCCTCAAATCATGGCAACCTGTTGCTTACTGCTAAGAATGTAATAAAAGAAGTGCAACCTCATTCCCTCCTGACTGTCATGGTAAGAAATAAAAAAGATTTCAGAAAGGAGAAATTGTATTTTCAAGGGCTCTTAAACTAAAGTTAGGGAATATTCATTGTGAAGTGGTGCTTCAGTGTTAAGAGTTCATAAAAGTGCATTCAGCAAAGTTTTAAAAAAAAGGGGACAACAAAATACAAAAATAAAAACCCCAACTGCAATATCTACATGTAGTCTATGTTTCCATCTGTGGACCAGGAGATGTAAGTTTGTAAATATCTGTCATCCTCAGTTTTCCTAATACCTAATATTTTAATCAGCTGAAGAAGAAAATACTTGATGTCTTAGAAGGGTTACTGACTTGACTCCAGCTTCTCAGGCCAAATCAAAGTAATTCTGCCGACTTGCTTTAATGTGTTCAACACACGTCTATTAGTTAACCATCCCTCTTCTGTATGTGAATATTTTATATCAAAATCAATGCAAAATTTATACTTAATGTTCACAGTTATTTCCTAATTTTTTAAAATTTCTAAGTAGTAAATATCAATGTTTGCAACAATATTTTTGTGTTCATCAACACAAGACATTGGTCTCCTGCCAACCTGCCATTTTTAGTTCCCTTATTGCCTTTTGTATTGGTTTTTTCTGTGGCCAGGTTTTGGGGGCAGTGGGGGGGGGGCTGAGGGAGAGGCTTCTTCGAGAAGCTGCTGGAAGTTTCCCCATGCCCAGGCTGGGCCCGCTGCTGGCCAAGGCCGGGCCA
This sequence comes from Serilophus lunatus, assembly GCA_013399895.1. Classification (NCBI taxonomy): domain Eukaryota; kingdom Metazoa; phylum Chordata; class Aves; order Passeriformes; family Eurylaimidae; genus Serilophus; species Serilophus lunatus. Next base: position 657,569 of record VXBA01005600.1, on the reverse strand, counting down.
ATCGGTAGTTGAAGGAACGCCTCTGTGATAACATATTCAAGAAGGAAGGAAAAAAAAAAAAAGTAGTAGGAGATGAAGCTGGCTGCTGGAGAGGAGCAGGGTGAGAGCCTGTGAACAACAACGCAGACACCAAGGTCAGTGCAGAAGGAGGGGGAGGAGATGCTCCTGGCGCCGGAGCTGAGATCCAGCTGCAGCCCATGGGGAAGACCATGGTGAAGCAGCTGTGCCCCTGCAGCCCATGGAGGACCACAGGAGTGCAGAGATCCACCTGTAGCCCGTGGAGGAGCCACGCCGGAGCAGGTGGATGCTGGGGAAGGCTGTAGCCCGTGGGAGACCCAAGGTGGAGCTGGGTCCTGGCAGGGGACTGTAGCCTGTGGGGAGAGGAGCCCACTTGGAGTAGGATTCTCCTGTTAGGATGCGTGGCTCGTGGGGCCCACGCTGGAGCAGCCTGTGCCTGAGGGACTGCACCCTGTGGAATGTCAGCCATGTGGCAGCTGTGGGTGAAGGGCTGCTGCCCATGGGATGGACTCTCACCGGAGCAGTTTGTGAGGGGAACTGTATCCTGTGAGGGATGGACCCCATGGAATGTGGCTGGAAGGACTCCTCTCCCCAAGCAGCGGCTGAGAACAGCAGCTGACCACAGCAACACCTCCCCCCCACCTCGCCTTTTGCCTTGACCGCTGCGGGAGAATAGGTTGGATGTAAGAAGGAGGGGGTGGGGGGTAAAAGGTGTCTTTTAGTCTCTCACTCTTAGCTCTGATCTTGTTAGTAATAAACCTGACTATTATTCCCACATAGAGTCTTGTTTTGCCTGTGACGGTGATTAAGAAAGAATCTGCTGTAGTCCTTATCATGAATAACGAAACCTCTCGTTATATTCTCTCTCCTCTATAGCTGGGCAAGGGGGAGTGAGAGTGGCTGTAGTGGGCCCCTGGCACCCAGCCCGGGTTAAACCACTACACCTTTGCTGAGTTGCAGTGGATTTGGCTCCTCGCAGTACCAACTAGGCTAATTGTTAAGTATTGCAAAGCAAGACTAAAGTATCAGAAAGCATGACTTGCCCGAGGCATGCTTCAGTGTGCAGCTATGGTACTCCTATTGTGTATTGGAATTACAGGTTTACAAAGAATATGGTTTATAGAGGCCTACTGAGATTATAAGGTTTGAACAAAGAAAACAGATACTGTAACTGTAGCTGGGTTTTTCTTTTTGTTGGTTTTTGGTTTGTTTTTGTTTGGTTGGTTTGGTTTGGGTTTTTTGTTTTGTTTTTTTATCTTTCTGTTTGCCTTGACAGTAGAACTTGAACAATAGAGAAGTAGAAAACCAAGACTTGGTTTAAACGTCCTTAAAAATTGCCCAGAAACTGCAAGGGAACAAAAATCCATCACATCATAAATGCACAGCACCACACAACACTTACCTCTAAAATGCACGTAATCAGTACGGAAGAACACAGAATACAGAGAAGAACCATTCCTAAAATTCGTATTTAAAAAACAGAAGGATTTCTTTTCAGTTCCCTCTTTGTAATGACAACAACAATTCCTGACCCGTGGTAGCAATATAGTTACAATTCTCATGTAGTTCTTCTCCCCGGCTGTGAGAGCAAAAACTGCTCCAACTTGAACATTAAGACGACTAAGCCTCACATTTTAGAAGTGTTAGGTCTCAAGAACAAGCTAACTTGGTAATCTTGATCAATACATTTTCCTGTTTACATACAAAGCACATGCTCAATTGCAACAGGTCAAATTCCATGTAAAACCAAATCTAGAAGTGATCCCCCAGATAGCACACAGTCCTGGACTCAGGGATTGGGTTTAGCTGTGTGACTGAGGACATGCACTCTAGGGACTTAAATTATGGCTGTGTGGGCAGAATGAACAGGAAGAGTGGAGTCACTATGGGCAAGGATAGGTCACTTCTATGTGTGCCACAAAAGATGGAAATGCACTGTTGTGCTGACCAGGGAGTAGTTTTAGGAGTACCGTTTGCTATGTGTTCATTACCTGAACAAACAGAAGACACTTCTTTGGATCTTTCAGTCCAGCTCTTTTCAACAGCTTGAGATTCAGACTCAAAATACAGACTTCAGTCGCAAAGCTCCCTTCTCAATATTAAATTTGTTTGAAGTTTGTTCCACATTTCCACCAGTCTACACACACACACACCCACCTCACGGCCGACTTCCACAACCGCTTCCTCTCCATCTTCAATTACAGGCCATACTGTCATTACAGCTCAGAAGTGAACCTCGGCTGTGATCTCTCTCTTCTCTCTTCTCTCCTCTCCCTTGTGGGCACACTTCCCAAAGTCCTGGCTCTTGCTAAATGCTTCCCAGCATAGAATTGAAACCATGTCAACCTACTATGAACCTGTTCTCACCTGCCAATCAGTCACAGGGAAGGCATTCTCTTCTGCCATTATCTTCTTTTTTGTCTGAGAGCTGTAGCTGTTAACATAGGTCTCAAGGCTGGGAGCCAGTCCTTTGCAACTGCATTAACAGCACATACCTGGGAGCTGCCAGGGACTCATCTCTCAGTGCCAGTGGCAAGCAATTATACAGCTACCTAAACCTGCATCTTCCAGACTTCCTTTTTCTGTCAGGTATAAAGGCAGGAGGTGGATCACTCCCTTCTCCCCCCACTGCCTCTTTCTAAGGATTCTCAAGCCCACTCACCTCCACTCTTCTGTGGCCACAGAGCTACTAGAGAGAAGGAGAAGCACTGGGGCTGCAGCTGTAGATTTTGGGAACATCTACACTGTGAATGCAAGATAGCCAAGCTTGATACGCTGAGGAGCTTGATGATGCCTGGAGCTAGTCCTCCATGGATCAAGCCACTTTGAGGATTAACAGAGCAGTACTTGTACACTGTTGTACGCTCGTCAGTAAAGCCTGCTTTGCCACATGGCTGAACTGTGAACTGAGAACCTGAACTGGTACCGGTGCCTGGTCCTACAAACTACTTTAGATTCACTCAGCCCCTGCTGGCTCCAGTGCGTCCAAAACTGTCCATCTTTCCTCAGCATATCCTCTTAAGTTGATACTAGCAGGTCTCCACCTCTTTCCTTGTTAGACAAGCTTTTTAATAGCTTAATGTGCTTTTGGGCCTTGGGAAAAACTGGCCTAACTGGCAGAACAGAAATACATTAATAGTTCATAAACTGTTCTCTTAATGGCCTTTGGAATTGCCTCCGGAGATGCTTCATTCCTGTGGTGGTTCATACGCTGCTTACTCTCCGTTTCAGCCTCCTTTGATGTAGGTCCCTTCAGTCAGACACAAGAATATCAATTAAGTCAATTGTGATACACTTGCTATTACTATTAAACTATACAAATATAGCCATTATCCACCTACACTGTTAGTATCAGGGCATGTCTACACATGGGAACTACAACCGAATTAGGTAGATGTGAATTTGTGACCTTTTCACACGAGTTTTTCCCTAACAGCTCATTTTTACACAAGGTGCACATCTGCAAGACTAAATTAAGCAAAACCTCACCAGAGTGCTCAGTCTAGGTTAAAAGTGGGAAAAACTAGCACTGAATACATCGTGCTGTGCCAAAATCCGGGTTCTGTAATTCAGCCCAATATAAAGAATGTGCAATTAAAAATACCAGTTGCTGGCAGGGCTGAAGACCTGGAGAATATTTCTTGTTACAGTTTAGGAAACTAATGTGCAGGTAGTGCTACATGCCACAAACACTATTTTCCCAGATGAACTCTAGCCTGAATTTCAGCAACTGTTAAAGCTGAAAAATCAAGACTGCACCTTTGTCATATGAACAGGAGAGAAAATACTGGTGCCCAAAACTACCTCTTTTGGTTTCAAGCCAAGTCATCTCCTAAATGCTATACAGTTAAAAAGTACAGCTATGCTCATAATAGTATTTTAAACATAAAGTCCTGCTGAAACATGAATCATTTAAACCTCTTTCACATGAAGAGAATAATACACACAGACGTAGCAAGGATTTTCCATTCTTGCATTTAGAAGATTCAGAAATGGAACTGTATTGCATGTAAAGCTCATTATCCTGGATCCCTTTGGGAAAAAGCAAGGAATTTATTTGCATCATGATCATGTTTCTGCCCTCAAAAATTTTTCACACTCTCCATTGTTACTGACATACTAAAGAAACTTGCTTTATTGCTGACAAGCATTTTCCCAATAAAACTAGATCACCAACACTAATTGCAATTACACACATTATGACAGCTTCCAAAAGCCAAGTAGGGAAAGCTCCTCAGCTTCTCTCACCACTACTTAAACCTCCGTACAGCTACGGCAATTCGTATGAGCAGGCCACCTGCTGTATGTAATAATGACAAGCACTTCTCTAGAGATGCTGAATGACAGCTCGGGATCACTGGCTGTTCCCAGAGCAAGTGCTGGTAACCCACAGGGAACCATCTGACCTTCTGGGGCTCCCTGCCTTTCAGTCAGCTCTTAGACCCATGGCTTTGCTAGGAATTTCCCCACATGAACTCTCGCTGTTAGCTCACAAGACTGATAAAAGCAAGGGAAGGTAGTTGTGAAACAGCTGACATAGCTACTGGTGTCAGCCCAGAAAGTAATTTAGAAGCAAAAGAGCTCTGAAAGAATAACACAACACTAACTATAGTAACTCATTTGTAGAGACAAGCTTTCAGAAAGAATGCTCTTAACTAAGGGCAAATTACTCCCACCTACACATGGCAATTTCAAGTATTAACTTCCTTGGTTTCATCATCTCTCCCATCGGTTTCCTCTACTTTTGCATGCCCACAAGTACATGTTAATTTATATTTGCCCATCTCCCCTTTCCCTTCCCTCTACTTCCTTGCAGATTTGCCAGGGGCACAGAGTCTGCAGACACTCTTCTCTTCAATGGAGAGACTCCAGAGGGAATTCAGAATAAGAAAGGAAATTAATTAGGAGTTTCACTCAGCCAGGAAGTGTTAAAGCCTACAGCAGCCAGAGGCAACCCACCGTTTTGACCGGGCTTTCAAAATGTGCAAATCGCTGTACCTGTTTATTCAGTGTCTCTTTCCCGTGCCTCTGTTTCATCTCACCAGGGATGCTACATAAGAAATTGTTGTTAAATATTCATTCTCATTAGCAAATTGTATCTTTCTGGTAAACTTTTGGACCATCCCTTTAACTACGAGATCAAGTACTGCTTACAAACCTTTTTAGTGCTAATATTGGCAAGCTCATTTCCTCTTCATTCTTATGGAAACGATTTAACACAGCATTTTATTTATTAATTTTTGCATTTGGGAAACTGATGCTGAGTTGCTAAGTTCGAGATGCTGAAATAACAACATGTAGCAGAGATGTGTAGTAAATTTATTTATTCTGCTGCACCAGAGCTTATTCCAAGCGTGGAGCAGAATTCTCACAAACAGAAGGGAAGACAAAAGCTTTTCAAAGCCAAACATCAGAATCTAACACTTAAAAGATATGGGATGGGTCTGCCACTTTTCCAGTCTACTGTGCAAAGGCACATAGGGAACAGCACCCATCCCAGGGCTCCAAAGATGTGGCTGGAGATGGGCTTAACGATGGTTAAGCGTCCCTCAACTCTAGCCTGCTTGTGTGTGCTGTCCAGAAATGACACTCCTGAATGTAATGTAATCATGTCCTCTGACTGGGCTAGGTGGTCATTAGCTCACGAGATTTTTTTTTCCACCATCTGTAATTGATTAATTGTAAAAGCACTGTTTCTTGTGCACGAGACAGAGTGACAACGTGCTAGAAGGGCTGAGCTGTTCTGCCGTTCTCAGCTTGGAGCTGGCTGGTGAACCCATGCAACAGTTCACAGACCTGTGAGAAAGAGGTGAAAGTAAATTTATTATTCTTAGAATCTAATTTTATAAATGAAAACAAATTTATTGTTTTTAATTTGAAACTTAAGTGTTCTCTCACAGCAGGTAACACCATCAACTTGGTCTGGAACAAAACATGACTTGCTTCACCAGGCAAACGGGTGATAAAACCAGTTGTCCCAGTTTCATTCAATACCTTACTAGTTAAAAACTGCATGAAACCCTTATAGTTTTTTTCAGAGTCTATGGGCTTAGTCTGCATTGACCTTTATCTTGTCAACAAATCTTGCCCCTTTCCACTCCACAGAATGAGACGGAGCATGAGTTTAACCTTCAGCCACTTAGATCCACCAACATGACTCCCTCCAGCAGGTCAGTTCACACACACAGGCTGGACATGCTAAAGGTAACAAAGCAGCATGTGAGTTGTGAACCAAATGGGAAGTCACAAGTGTTAGATTCCAAATATAAGAAACATCAAGGATTTTGTGCTTTTAATTTAAAGAACTGGGACATAACAGGAGCATGAAGGCAACCATTAAGAACATGAATAAACTTTATCACCACAGCCTAAACGCTGACAAAGTCCCACAGGAGGAGCAGGGTACTTTGGATGGATAGTGATGAGAATGGACATTTGTTTTCAATAATATTTTTTTGAGTTTGCTATGCTTGCTGAACTTTCCCATCTGTCTGGATTATTTCTGCAGAAACAGTGAGGTGAAGTCTTGTTCTGGATTGCAAAGCAAGAAATTTTGGTATCAGTACTTGGCCATATAACTGGAATTGGAATGTTCTTTGAGGAACTGACTGGAATACCTTTTGAAACATGAAAACAAGCTGTAACTCTAGATGAAGACAAAGCTTCTAACAAACAGACAAATCCTGCCTAACAAGAGGCTTCTAAAACAGCATTCACTATTGCATACATCGAGTGTAAAAATATGAATTCCATTTAAGAAAACACTTATCTCAGAGACTTTGATGTCATGTCAATGGATGTCAGATACTGCCTGAATTGTGAGTCTACTTTGCAGCCTACTGCATCAGATATGAAGGCCTCTCATTCAATTAAAAAAATCAGAATTAATGTAACAATCTGTTTCCTTCTCTCACCACTGTGGGTACATCTTGTGATTGCTGCTAACTAATATAAAACATGTGCCTCCCTATTACCTTGGTCTCTCCCTGTCTGACTTTTTCTGATTCAGAGTCTGGATGTGCACTAGATATATTCACGGTAATTAGTACAACAGATACCCTGACTGGGGACTCTCAAGCTCATCAGACACAAATAATGCATCCACAGGCACCACGTGGAATGCTCCCTATTTCTTTGAAATATAAACCTCATGTTTGCTTCCCAGTATAATTCCCACATCCAATTAACACTTGTCGAATTATACATGCTACAACCAAGAATGTCCTTTGAGGTTACTTTCATCGTTCTTTCTCTGGAATTAAAAAATAACTGCAATACGTTTAAGAGACGCTAGAGGGAAGCCAAGATGTCTTAACAACCCTCCCCAATAATACTGCTTGCAGTCTTAAACGCAAAGTTAAAACATCTTTAACATGTTGCAAAAAATACCAGTTTTACTTACAGTATGTAAAGATGCCAAACAAATTATTAATTTACAGCACTCTGCATGCTGTTAGGCTCCAGGCTGTTCCCTCTAGGTGTTCCCTTGGTGATGTTGAAAGCTGGGCACTTTCGCAGTTGTAACACTTGACAGTAACCTCTTGAAGCATTCAGACAGCATGATAACTTGCTAATGTACATTGTAAATACAAGTGGTGAATATGCTGGTGTGTTTTCTTCCCTATTTACTGTTTGTTTCCAGTTGCTACAGTTATTTCTACATTTGACACAATTTTTGTTGGGTTTTTTTCAGTATCCATCACACTGACAAGGCTATCAGGATCGTCTGTTCATCCCCCCATGTCTCCCTTCACCAGCATTACAAAAAAGATTCACCTTCACCCAGAGGACATCAGATGCACATATGGTCAGAACAACTCGTTTATATTCCTTTTCTGAGCTGCAGTGGTCAGGCACATTGCTTCAAGTGCACCTAAAAGCTCTGGTCATGTGATTAATGTCTCCTTAAGTTCCCCTTTCCCCTCTCCCAACTTCTTACTGTGCCACCCACATCTGCTCCCAAACAAGCAGCCATTTACTCCTTTGCTGCTGTCCCCAGTTTTCTTGACTTCATATCCTCATTTGTTTTTTTACAATAAGGGTGCTCTGGAACTTTCTACCCTGGCTATCAATTCTTTTAAATTAGTACTGCTTTATTTTTCCCAATGAATCACTTCTGTTTCTCATCCTGCTGTGTTTTTAGAAGCGGCGCAAATCAGGGTTAACCACTGACACGCATACCTTAACATATCTGTTTATCTTCACTCCCCAGTAAAAGGGGTAACAAAACAAAACAACAAAAAAAAACATTTGATATACAAAATAAGCTGATGGTAACACAATGCCAAAAATAGCTTATTATGTTAAGTGCAAGGGAGAAAAGCCTTTATATAAAGCTTGATTGCAACAACATTTCAATTTACCAGTTTAAATACAAGACTTGCATTAAAATATTTCTTCAGATACATCTCTTGCTTTCTAAGGTGTGTTTTTTTAAATTTATATACACATATCCAGTTGTAACACTTGACAGTAGTCTCATGAAGCATTCATAGAGTATAACTTGATAAGTACACACTGTAGATATGAGTGGTTAATGTCTTTACCATTTCTGCCTTCAAGGGTTTGTAACATTTTCTTGAGTACTAGCCTCAGACAGGTGACCAGCCACCTGATACAGTATAATACCCTCAAGCCCTTCCTAAAGTCCCACAGTCTATGCTTTCAAAGCTCACTGGATCCAGATGGTGTTGCCTCTTTCTGGTCTGCGAGACTCCACTGTCAATTCTCCAAAAGTGGAGAAAAACTGCTCCATTTCCTTCTGCAGCATGTCGTTCCTCTTCTCTGCATCCTCCTTTGCCCGCTCTGCGTTGCGCATTTTGATCTCTACCATCGTGAACTTCTTCCGCTCTTGATCCAGTTCTTCGTGCAGGGCCATCATTTCTGTCTCCAGGGTGAGATTTCTCTGCTCCAAGCTGCATAAATGAAATAAAAACAGACAGCTCCTGAGCAGCACTCCTCACTCACTCAAGTAGAAGTGGCACATCACAACAAATATATCCACATGTCTTTTCATTGACAAAGCCTAGACTACGAACGATGGCTTCAATAATGAACCTTTCTCATAGGCCAATCTCTCTGGTAGCTCATTTAGAAAATGCCTTTGAACAGCCACAGAGGCAAGAGGCACAGAGACAAACAGCTCCTTCTAATTCTCCAGGAATAGGCTAACCCCTTTATTTTTCGGAAGAGTTGACACCCAGCTACTGCTGTAGTTGCATTAGTGTCACCTACAAGGTCGGTCAGAATACTACCATGAAATGCCTTTGTTTCACTGCTACTCTCCTTTCTTCAGCTGATTTTCCTGCTGTATCTGTTTGCAAATATGGATCTGTATATATCTGTAAATATACATCTCCTGAAGTTCGAGAATGTGAAGTGCAGGGTCCTACACCGGAGTTGGGGCAATCCCAGGCACAGCTACAGGCTGGACAGAGAATCAATTGAGAGCAGCCTGGCAGAGAAGGGCCTGGGAGCGAGGGATGACAAAAAAACTAAAGATGACCTGGCAGTGTGTGTTCAGAGCCCAGAAGGCCAAATGTGTCCTGGGCTGCATCAAAAGGATCAACTCAAATTCTTTCCTCCTCTACTCTGCTCTGGTGAGACTCCCACCTGGAATACTGCATACATTTCTGGTGCCCCCATGATAAGAAGGATATGCAACTGTTGGAGCAAGTCCAGAGGAGGTCACAAAGTTGATAGGGGGACTGGAGCACCCATCCTATGAACACAGGCTGAGAAAGTTGGGGCTGTTCAGCCTGGAGACCTCACAACAACCTTCCAGTATCTGAAGGAGGCCTACAGAGAAGCCAGAGAAGGACTCTGCACCAGGAAGTGTAGTGATAGGGATGACAATGGGGAATGGCTTAAAACTGAAAAAGGAGAAATTTAGGTTAAATATTAGGAATAAATTCTTTATTGTGAGTGGTGAGGCACTGCAACAGGTTGCCCATAGAAACTGTGGATGGCCAGTCCCTGGTAGTGTTCAAGGCCAGGCTGAATGAAGCTCTGAGAAACCTGGTCTAGTGGGAGGTGTTTCTGCCCATGGCAGGGGGTTTGAAACTAGATGAACTTTAAGGTCCCATTCGACCTGATCTGTTCTATGATGCTATGATTTTAGTGGTAGTAAACACACGGTTCACCGTGCATAGTAAACATTTTATGAAGTCCTCCACTACACTGCATACTATGCTGAAAATAGTGATAAGGGGTGAAAGACTGCAACATTCTGTGTGCTACAGCTTGACTGGCAGCTGCTGTTGCCAGTAGCTCTCACGTGTTGTGATCTAACTATGACTTTCAGAGCCAGAGGTACCAATGCAAAGAGCTGCTGTGTAACAGAGGAGAGAACAAAAAGTCTGGAACAGCCTTACTGAAAAACCCTTATTACAAACAAAGCACATTCAGCTCTGTGCTACAGTGATAAGTGAATGTGGGCACTAGTTAATGCTAAGCCCAGACTTTGAGGTTATTCACTGATCGTTGTGGCCATCCACCTCAGCAACCTTGTCGTGTGAGCAGAGTTGCACTACCTGCAAAAACACATCTCTCCCTTGCCTTCTTTAGCAGGTCCAAGCTGCGATGGAAAGGGTCAGGCAAAGCAGCAGAGCAGAGACAAGACTGTGAGCAAAAGTAACTCCAGATGCTGCACTGTCTCAAGAGAAATGAAAACTGAAAAGGAGTCCAGCAGTCCCTCCAGTCCCAAAACATTCCGGACAGAGTAAGCCACAACGCTGCTTTCACTGAAAGGTGATATTCAGCTACCATTCTCAGCCTCTGGGGAACAAGCATTAACTAATGAAAACACTGTGAGAGCTACTGATTTTTTTCATTATATTTTACAGAAACTCACAAGGTTCTGGCTTTGTTTTTGACACCAATAGGATAGCACGTCACAACCATGGAAGACAATTGCTCTGAAACAAACCCCACTGGATTACGATACCAGAGAAGCAACATTGGAGTATGTCAATATTGAAAGATGAGAAACCCTCTGGCAAGGACCTAATGACACAGTAGTGACTGCAGCTAGTGCAAATCACAAGAAGGAAACCTTTGATTTACTCTGCAAAAGGCAGTAAGATGGTAGAGCCAAAACATCTTACCTTTTTATCCTTGTCTCGTACTCTAGCTTTTGTTTGGCCATCTCTTGCTTCAAGCTGGACACCAGGCTGTGCAAAGCACTGTGATTGTTGGTGCTGTTGGCCACAAAGGTTTCACTATTATCGCTGCTGCTGGTGGCTCGGCTGCTATGGCCTCCCATGCTCCTTCTGTCACTTTTGTTCTCATAGTCACCGGGGTTAGAGAGGTCTTCGTGTGGTGGTCCATCCAGCACAGAGTCTTCAAAGTTACCCGCGTAAAAGTCCTGCTCGGGGCAGGTGGTGGTGGATGAACGACAGGAGTTGGAGTGCTCAGGGAGGGATATTTCACAGGAGGATGTTGACCAGGTGGCACTGTCCACGCTCTGCTTGTCATCAGAGTTCACCATAGAGAACTGCTGGTGGACATTGTCGTAGGTGGAAAGCCTGTTGTGCTGGCCTGACTCACTCACAGATTCCTTCTGCTTGTTGTCCCTCAGCGTGACGTAGCCATTGGGCGTCCAGCCCGGGGCCCGGCTGCTGAGGGCGTTGCTGTGCCCGTCTGTGCTACAAACACCCATCCGCACACCTCCGTTCTGCACGCTCTGCGTTCCCATCTTAGTCACTGGTCCCTTCAGGGATGACGTTCTCCTGGTTTGCAGGGAACAGTTTGGTAAGGTCTGGCTCTTCTCAGGGCCCTCCACAGAGCTGCTGAAGGACCCGTTGGTGACTATGCCGCTACCCTTATTAAAAGCAGGATTTTTTTTCACCATGAGTGGTGGGCTTCTGGTGACATCCAGTTTCTGGATGCTGTTCCTGGGACTATTTGTCTTGCTGCCTGGCAGAGCAGTTGGAGACTCACTGTCCACACTTCCCCTTTGGGGAGACTCAGGCTTGTCCCAAGAGCAGCGCCTCATTGCTGTTTCTTTAGTATTATTGTTCTCTTTGTTCTGTAGCTGCCCTACAGTTGTTTTCTTTGGAATTTCATTGTTGTTGTTGCATACCTCAGGTCCCATCTGAGGGTCTGCATCCTTGGGAAACAGCTCCTCATGTTTGCTAATCATCACTGACATAAGCTGCTGGACTACCACTGTACCTGAAAGGAGACATCAAGCACATGGTTATGAATGGCCTGTTTTGTTTAAGGCATAAATATTTTTTATCCATCAGATTCCACACATACTTAGTAAACATTCAGCTGATACAAACATTTCCACAATGCATCCATCTGTGTAACACTCTGAATGTTTAACACGACCCAAGTGCCTCTGGCTACAGGGCCACATCAGCATTACCTATTCCTTCCATCAAACCAAGCCAGCAGCCCCCACAGACCCCCTAAACAACAGGAATATTTGCAAAGAAGGTATTCCTGTGACGGTAATTGCACCCTAGGAAGACCACAGAAGGAGATGATAAGAAGCAAGGGATAACATCATTCTAAGTGATGGCTTTCTACTCAATGTGGCAAACATTTTAAAACCAAAGTCTTATTCTGGCACAGCACTTGTATTTACTTGTATTTAGTAGTTTAGCAGAAAATGGGCAGGAAAGGGATTTGCTCTGCTGGAACACAGACATTTCAGTCTTTTGAAGAGAAACAGTGCAGTAATGAGACAGAATTAATTTAATGTGAATGCCTTTAACCACTCTGTGGAGAGACTATATGCAACCAGGAAACTGCCACATTATAGCACAGTGTGGAAGTAATGCAGGACCACAGCTTGCTACATGCTGTAATAAATGGCTACCTTTCCTCCTAAAGAACAACCCCTTGGTGTGCACACCACTTGATTGCACTGTAATTTACACACTAGCATTTAGAACTGGACTTGGCATGATAAAGATGTGCAACTATTTTGTTAAGCAGACCCTCATTAAGAATATTTTAGGAACAAGGTCAAGATAGTTATAATAACCACCTCATTTTTAAACTCCTAAAAAGCTTTCAGAGGCCTGCTGTGCTCTTCTAATCAATAACTTCCCACTGTGCGGTATCATTTCACATCAACTCCTTTGCAATATTCTGGATGTCATATTCTCCCATTTTAAAATACGAGTACCAAGAGCCAATTCGATGTGGGTACCCAACAACACCTTTTTTAAGTGTTTTCATTTGTTTGTTTGCAATGGCAAAATCATATGTTAGAATGAGGCTGCATGAAAATTCACTTGGTTACTCCCATGGCACACTTGGCTGTGTTCCTTCTGAGAACATTAGCTGTTATGTGCAGAACTTTACTACAAATAGTGCACTGTACTCAAGCAACTTTTACCACTGCATTCAACAGCAAAAAATGGCCCCACGGTTGGAATTCTGAAAAAAAAAAATAAATCTCAAACAAAACCAACTCCTCGTTCCCATTATACAGGTATTGTTACCCATAGCTGCATGTTTGACTTTGAATGACTATTCAAGTAAAAGCATCCTGGATCTTCCAAAAAGCAAAGAGCAATGAAGAAGGATGGCAATGAGCACCAATCAATGTACAGCCTTTGTTACAAGTCCCTATACATTTAAGTATGTGCAGCACAACAGCAATTCAGCAATGTCCTTTGTCAAATCTCAAAGTTATGTTATAAATCTCTTTAATCAAATCTGTTTCTCATTCATTTAAAGAAATATATGTATTTTCCTACAGTGAGTGTAGTATCCATCCCATTTCCTACAGCAGTCACCATCATTTTTATGGTAGGGCTGGTGACATGCAGACTGGAGAGCTGCTTTCAAGAACAGGAAAAACTCATTATTTTCCCTTTCTACTCAGTTGAAAATCAAACAAGCAAACCAATTAAACAACAACAAAATGAAAACTTTCTTGCATAAACTTTCAAAAAACCCTAACCAACCCACCAACTTTATACAACAACCAGTTCTGGAAAAATACAAACCCATCCCAAATTAATCCATTTGTTTCCCTGCTCCAGATGAGCTGAAGATGCATGATAAATAATGACAATTATTTATAAATAATGATAAATAATAAGATAAATGAGGTCTGTGACATCTCTCTCAAATTCCAATCTATTAAACAATTTGAAATACTTTTTGCTCTATTAAATGCAAAAGCATGGAAAGAAAGGACAGTTTGCTACCTGGCCAAGAAAAACATTAAAACCCGAGCTCTGCAAAAGTGTCGGGGTAAGAAAGTACTATTTCAGCCACTCTGGCAGTTCTGTAGGAACAGAGACAGGTTGAAAGTGAAGTGATGGGAAGCATGTGCACACACACGCACACAAAAAGGTAACTCCTGACACAGACACGACAAGACAGCTGAAGAGGAAGGGAACAAATCAGGAAAGATTTGTGTTTGCCTCTCACACACCATCAGGAGATGATGTAAGAGGCATAAACTAGGACTTCAATGGCACAGCAAAGTTCATCTCTGCACCCCTGTATCAGATAATCACAAGGCATTTGAGCCAAGTATGTACAGAAACCAGGGGGAAAGCCACAAATGGAGGTTTAAGGGTACTTAAAACTGCACAGGTGTGATGATACCCAAGCACAGTCATGCACATGAATTGGACCTGCTTTTACAAACCCTTTTGAATCAATGGCATGACCAAAGCTTCCTCTATGATAATGAGAATCTAGACATTAAAGTCACTAAAAACCCTTTCAACTTTAGAAGGTGTTCTGGTTTGTCTGAGCTACTGTTCAGACAGCTAATCCTGGGTATTCACATATTTCATAAATGATTTGCAAATGCCATGTTTCTGTTTACAACAGCATAGTCATTGTGGTAAGAATTAAAACGAAGAAAAAGGAAACAGAAGACTTCAGAAAAACAAGTAAATGAACAAAGTGTACAGGGAATTGTACTTGAAGAAGAGAAAAAGCATCATACAGAAGAAGAGTAATGCCATACACTCGAACAAACTGTGAAAATCGCATTTTTTGAGTTTTAGTAAAATTTTCAGGGCAAGGTCTGAGAAAGTTTATGAGAAACTTAAGTAAATCCTACATATTAAATAAAATGTGTTTGGAGTGAGAAAAGGTGTCATGTATTTTACAGAGAACTGAAGTCACAAAGACTAAGCCCAGAAGGAGGTTACAGAAGAGATTGTTGTGTCCCTATTTTTATCCTAATGACAGCAAAATGCTAGAGCTGAACATTGCTGTAAGTACCAGAATGCAGATGACAATTTGATCCTTGTTGTGCAAGAAGGCATGTAATACACAACTGCCTTGTGGGGGGTCTACATGGGTCACTGCAGTGTGAACTTGTACTAACTTCTTCTCATGCTTAAGAACTGCAGGTAAAATATTAACTGCACTCAAACCACACGTGCTGACTAAGGACACACCATGTTTGCAGGAAGTTTTGAGACAAAAAGTACATGTTTAGTGAAGTTGCCAGGGCAGAACAATCTCAGGCAAAGTCTATTTGCAACGTTGCACGTTTCAGTACCTTTTATAACCTTCAAGATTTCGGTGTCTGTAGAATAGATATATGGAACTTATTGCACATACTACAAGGACTGGTCAGTGGTGCTAATAAACCAAAGGCATTTCTTCCTTCTATTGCGAGTGAAGTATAGTAAGCTCACCCTCCATGATAGTCAGGGGATCTTCCACTTTGGGGCGAAGGATGTTGGGGCCAAAAACGGTAGCCAGGTTTTGCACACTCATTTTGTTCACACCTGAATAAGACTGGACTTCATCAAGGAATCTGTGGGGAAGAAAGAGGTCCTTAAGAAACATATAAAAAGGAAATGAAAAAAAAAAACCGCAAAAGTCAAAGCATGTGATTGTTCCTTTACACAGTTTAATTATTCCATTCCAAATCCTCATGAAACATGTTGAAATCTTGTCTACTGTCTTCAAGTTTTCCAGATTTTCTTCCAAATGATACACTGATAAAAAATTTTATTCTCAGTCTGGACTAACAAGACAACTCTGTTGAAGATGGTAACTTTCTTCAGCATAATTGATCAACTACTTAGCTCATAAAATATAATGAAAATGCAAACTTCGAATAAAAGTATTTAGATTCTTTTAAATTTTAGGGCGTTTTATGCTGGAAACTTTCTGTGAGTTCATAAACCACAACTGTGTAGCACATGTTTTCTAAGATCTTAGATGTATTCACAAGACTATTCTCTATACTATGAGAGATAAACAGTTTTCAAGGCTGTGCTCTTCAAGAGAGCACAGGCAAGGCCAATAACCACAGTCAGAAAGGGGAGAAGCAGGGTCCTATAATGAGGACAGAATATATTCACTTCTAAATTCTTGCACTTCTTGCAAGGTTTAGCCTACTTATGAAAGAAAGTCCTAAATGTGCACTTTGCTAGAGCAAATTACTAATTAGCCATGCAGCAAGCCTACACTTTTAGTGCATTTCACTCGAGTTCACTAGTCCTCCAACTGTGAGCAATGCTTTTCCTTCAGGGCACACACATAGACAGGTTTGTCTGTCAGCTCGCAGTTGTAAATACCATGGTGACATTCTTGCAAGAGCACTTAACTTACCTACAGATGTATTTCAGCAGATTGTAATTGACAGCTGGCAGGCTCTTCACTTGCTTCACCAGTTCTTTCAGGCCCTTTACGTGGTGTAAGGAAAAATAAAAAGTGAGGAGGCACAGCTTCTTAATATTTCATTGCATCTTAAATTAAAAATGCCAGCAATTCCAATTACATGACAACAAACACAACACTGAAAATGCAGTGCTAAATGCTAAATACAGGTTACAATCAAGAACAGCACGCAGAACCCATTTGGGATTTGGCTAACAAGGATTACCTGTTCAAAACAGTTGTGTTTTGAACTGTTCAGTATTTCATATGAGAAACTATTTGGTTATTTTACCCAGTTCTGGTCCTTAGTAGATTCAGACTAACAAACAGTTATTTCAGTTTGAGCCCACCCTGGGAACAGGACAGGCAGAATGTCACACATTAATTTCTGTGCCCTGTGGAAACGACTGCTGGCTATACTCCTCACCAATCAGTGCCTTTATGCATTTCTTTCAGTATGGGGTTTTGGGACTTTGCCTGCATCAGTAGGGCTTTGTTTACAGTATATTATGAAAACAAATTGAAGTCAAGATGGGCAGAGCACGATGGTGCACAAGTTTTCCGGCTGTTGGTTAAGAAAAGAAATAAGATGTGTGTCTCTTTCCCCTAAAATTAATATAACTGATGTATAAACTACATGAACTGCAGGGCTGTAAGGTGGCTTTACACTGGAGCCATCAGTGTATAAGCAAACAGCTGCAGCTTCAGTTCTGAGGATCCTCTGCCATAACTTACGTGAAGAGCAGCTTAAATTAAACCAGCTGAACAATCCACTCCCATCTTTTGCAAGCAGCTGACAAAATGCACCTTGTAGCAAGATGTGAAGGACAGCAAAGTAACAGTCTGATTTCAAAAGGTCTAAGACATTATAGGCAGAGAAGACAGTCTGACACAGATCTTTCTTCTCCCCTCATTTCATCTCATTTCATGGGAACAACTACCACCTCTGCAGTTGGTAGTCATCAAGAAGAGTCAAAAAGAGAGTCCCTTACTAAAAAGGGACTCCTAACTCAATTAATTAGAAGACTGGGTAGGATGAGTTCCAGTTCTAGCAGAATTTCTAATGTCAAAAACGAATTAAACAGAAATAATCATCTTAAAATGTTAAGGGAGTAGATTGAAATCAACAGGATAAACCTATTTGGATGTACTTTGAATAGGAAATACCAGGATTGACTTCATCACCCATAAGCACACAGCACAACATGAACATAAGCCCTTCAGTTTCTGACGCCTTCCGATATAAGCAGTGCCTATTATATAATATGTAGTAGGTGCATGGCACTGCAGGGCACTTATTACCAGTCAGAACCTTTGTTTTGCTCATCTCTGTTAACCTGTTTCTTCAAGAGAGCCTGGAAGATGGCCTGCTCCATCTTTTTGAAGCTTTGTGATTCAGTGACAGGCAAGGAGTAGAGCCCACTGGCCTTCAGTCTAAAGTCAGCAGAAGTTGGCATCCCAGTGCTCAGAAGAAAATGTCTCCTGATTTCATGGCAAGAGTTGAACAGCAACCATCAAGACCCTTGCTTTTACAGGTCAGAATCTGATCCATGAATATAGACGTCTCTTCCACGCAAAATGGAAGCTGTTGACTCCCATGATGTTTACTTGAAATGGATTCAGTGCCACGCAACAACTACAGCTATGGTTATGCTATGCACCTTTATTTGGATTTCCAAAGGGCCCAAGTGGCAACAATTTTCATCTAAAAACGGCCTCAATTATTAGGTGCACATTTAAATCAGGACAATCACCAGCTTCTCTCCTCCTCAGAACTGGAACAGCCTTTTATTTTATATCAAGCTTCATTCCACCTTACTCAAGTTAGCAACTCACCGTTTCTTCCTCCTTGCTGAGCATTTTGGCACAAGACAGAAAATCTTCGTATTTTGCGTACGGTACGACCGGTTCTGGGAGCTCCCTTAGGTACAGCTTCAGCAGTGAGGCTACTGTGTGCACATCAGTATTGCTGTTGGAATACAGAAAGTCATGACAATCAATCAGGGTAAGATGGGCTAAAAACAGCCACTTTTCCTCTGTAACCCAAGATTTTACTCATCACATACATTCACAAATCCTATCTGTAATCTGTTCTTTGTTGGTGTTTTTGGTCCTTTAACAAACTTAGGATACTTGGAGGCAAATTTCTGGTGATTTGTTACTGTAAGTAAGTATACATATGGCCCTATAAGCAGGCAAAGGTATTGCCTCCCATTCACAAGCATCTCCCATCAGGCATGCAAAATACTTAAATTACGCTTTTCACTTTAACGTGAGCCAGAAACCAGGCACTGCATTTACACAGTAGGGATTATTCTCCCAGAGATGGCCCCAGCTCCCAAAACATGCTCAGTATGTCTCAATTCCACTCTATCACCATCTCCTCTGGTATCATTATTAAGGACACAGGTCTTAAAAGGAAACCATAATACCACAGGCTTACCCACCTGAATTTACAGCTCCTTCCCTGGCACGCATCTTTTTCCAATAGGGTCCCACACAATTACTACTGTGTTTTTTAGCTGTACTCTTACACTGAAAATCTGGATATACTTTACATACAGAACCATAGATCCCTGGGAAATTAATTTGAGCTCTATCCCGTACTGAGTAAGCTAAGTCAACAAACAGAAAATGTCTGAGTGCTTCCAGAACAGGTCATGTTATAGGGCTGACAGTCAAAGACCTCATATGACATGTGCTTTTCCTTAACTACATTTGCAAACTTAAAATTGTTTTTCTGGATACAGCTAGTAGGAGCCTTGGCTGTTCATTAGGTGTACTAAAAGTAAGAAGACATAGAGAAGGATCAAAATCACAAGTTCAGAGTATACAGTCACACTTGCTTAAGTGTTTCTGTGGTGAGCAAAGTCACGTTCTGGTAACTTAGGAGCACTTCTCTGAAAAGAAGTAGGAATGACATAAAAGCTACGACTTACTATGAAGAGATTTCTCTTGCATTACATCTGACTCTACCTCTGAGTTTAGCTACTCAGGTATTTATTCAAATCCTTCCTGGAATGTTCTACATGCTTTCCCTGGTTCAGATAAAGTTGTACTGCAAGCTGGTATCTTTCCCTCAGACTTCTGAAAAATCAAAAAAGCAACACACTGAATTATGTTCATTTCATTAATAAGAAACAGAAAACACTCACACATTTCTACAGTGTGCATTACCATGTATTTTCTTTTTCTTTGAAGATTTCACACATGGAATACTTTTTAAACTCACAGTGTTTCAAAGGATTGGTATTCAACAAAATGAAGCTTTGCTAGAGGTATGTTAATCATTCTTTTGGAATGATCTGTAAAAGTAGTAATGGCTTTTACTAAGTTAAATCTTAACAAGAATGATGGGAACAACCTTAGGTTAATGTGGTACGGTATGTCAAAACAGAAGAAGAGAGATGATAAAGTACTGTATATATTTAAATGTTACCCAGCACCAATCTCCTCAAAATAAATTTGCAAAAAACATTTCTATTTCAGTTATGAATAATTCCCAGCTCAAATTCCAAAAACCATTTTCTAGAGAAACTCTATAAAGCACTAATGCAAATCCACATTTTTACAGAAAGTTCAAATTCTAATCTCTTGATTACAACCCTCTATGCTAGAGCGGCTTCAATCCAAAGCAGTGTTTACCCCACCCTCCTCACTGGATGCATATATAACAAATGAAGGGAATGGCACTGAATGTGAAATTAGGCATAGCTGTACTCTTTTATGAGATTTCAAATGCTCACTCAGATCTGGCCTCTAACCTTTCAGTTCCACCTATTCTCAATTCAGATGCCAGCTAAGCAAAATGAAGACATCCTGGCTAACAAAACTCTTTACAGACTCTACAACCCAAGGGCTTAAAGCCCAGATCCCAACAATCTCTCATGTAGTTTCTTGCACATCTTGCTGCCATCACTGGCACTTTGTAGAGCACAACCATGGCTTGCACACCCAGGCAGTTGCTACTATTCAGTCTTATCCAATTTTACGGAGATCTTTCATTTCCTAAACTGTCAGTGCATCAGGAAAGGAAAAAAGCAAGTACAGACAGGAAGACTTTCACTGGAGAGAGAAAGCAGCCACAAAGAGCAGATGTGAACTGTCAGCTTTAGGACAAGAAGAGCACAGGCCATCCATCTTCAGAGAATTCAGCTCTGACTACTCGGCATTGATGGTCTTTATGAAGGTTTTATTATTACTGGTTTTTTGTTATTTAAACAAGGAAACCTACTGAAGAACTGAACCGTATCTTCCTACAGACTGCTTGGATAAAACTGGAGAGGCTTTTCTAAAATACAAGATTCAAATGTGCCAAGTGAGGGAAATTACTGAAGAACAATTAAAAGTTAGCACACAGATCTCACAGTAAGGGGACAGAGCAGTATCACCTTCCCTTCTTTGTGTGGCCAGGGTCATGCTTCATGTAGAACCTAAGAATGATTTTACATCAGTCCTTGTTGTCAAGTGGAATACTTGCTCCTTGAGGGCACAGCAGCTGGAGGATAAAAAAGGCTGAAGAAGGGGACAGAAACCCTGAAAATCAATACCATTTATACATTTTCTTCTTTCACTGTGAAATACTGATACACTACTGCTGCAAAGGGTTGGTTAAGTGCCAAAGATTTTGTCTCTATCACGCAGAACCAAGAGGAGCAAGGAAATAGTAGGAAGTCCTGTGCTCTCAAAATAACCTCCTGAAGCACATACTGTACATGAGTATACAGAAAGGTGTTTTCTAAGCTGGAGTTAGAAACCCGGGTTGCAATCAGTAGACAGGGACACACAAACAACATTTTAAAGTAGTTTTATTTTCATTTCCTAAAGCAATACCGCAGACTGCCACAAGATGGTGGGATCGCAAAGTAAGATTTTGGACCACTTGTTTTTCTTGTGGGTTTTTTTTCCCCTCCCCCTAAACTGTACAGGACTATCACTTTGGATTTAATCTATCTGCACAGAAATTACCACACAGATTTTGGTAACATAAAAAAACATACACACACAGACATACTGCCTGCCAAGCTTTTTATGAATTAGATTTTTTAAATTCTATTTAGCAACATTTAGGCAAAAGCTAGAAACTTTCTTCTTTGAAGTAACTATGGGTATAAAAATGTCAGTATTTTTATAATAATGTAATTAAAAGATTATTTCACGGAATCTGAGAACTCTTCAGACCTTGAAGCATGGTATTATTTTTTTCACCTTTTGCTTTAAAATATAGAGGATAATTTTAAAATGCCACACTCCAGTCCTAATCCATCTGTATTTTAGGCGTTTGAGTTTACAAATACCATTGAGCACATTTCAGCCACAAAGGATAGATAGGCGTTTCAAAGAAGTGCTGATCTGTAAGCTCTTTGGAGGATTGGGAGTATTCATTTCCCTTTTCAGTCTGTAGTGTTCTATCCACAATCTAAGCCAACTAACAGCATTTATCTGTCTGCCTTGAAGGCAGTTTCTGTAGTTTTTAAGAAGTGGATCTTTGCAGGGCCTGTGGAGGACCTTTTACTCATGGCCTTTTTCCAGGCACAACTGATCAGTAAAAGGTGGAATTTCCCCCTTTAAAACCGGCCTTGCTTATTCTAGGACCATTACAGCTACAGAAATTTAATGATTATACTCATCTCCGTAGTTCTTTTGCTGTCTGACAGTATAATATCAAAGTGTTTCACCATCACACATTCATAATTAACATGATTAAAAGTATTCATTAACATGAATTAAAATACAGTATGTCAATTCCAGCAGAAGATCCTGTGCTGGATCTGGAACAACTCTCATTAACTGAGGCAGACTTTCTCCAAGAGCACAAGGAATAATTACAAGCTTGAAATGGGAATGACCAAGAGCGAAACAGAATGTAACACAGAAAGCACCAGCAAACTGAGAAACAGCCTATTTCAGCATGTTGTGCTGCAATGTCTGAGAAAGATGACTTATGTCACTGAAATACTAGTACTGTTTTACTGTTGTTATTTCCAAAGATGCAGTCCCCACTCCACCACTGTTCATGCAAATGCATCCCAGCCTCTCCTTAGTCATCAGACTACTCATATTCAAAGCTCCATTCATCTCAATTTTGCCATTAATATCTCTCAGGGCATTGCTGTTTTGACAGCACTTTCCTTTGTGATACCACAGACATCATGGAAGTGGCTGTCAGACCAATTACACTGCCTGCAGTTTGTCACTCTCTCTACCATAAACAATACTACTGAAGCCCAGCAGGTCACCAGAAATCCAGGCATAACCCTCACACTCAGACAAGCAGACAGCATGTTCAGAGAGCTAGAGTCAGCGCTTCAGAGCACAAAGCCAACAAGCCCCTCGTAAACTCTCAGAGAGGAAGTATTAACAAGGCAAGGTCACATTACAAAAAGATTAATGCTGTGCCAAAAATAGCTCTAGATCATGCTGACACATAAACAGTTTGCATAAAGAACAAACAGTAGAGAACAACAAGCTGTGAGGCTGTAATTCAATTTAGGAGTTCTCCTAATAAAGCAAAGGAGAACATTACAGTTCAAACAGTTTGTGTACCAGTACCCTCCAGAATTAACAGAATTACAGCTCCATCACTTCAGACATGCCACAGATCACACCCTGTACCCACTACAACATCTGTTGACCATGCTGCTGCTTAGCTGCATTCAGGACTGCAGAGCAGCTCTCAGAGCAGTGTAGATGTTCTCCTGACACAGCAGGATCAGTTCCCAACTGGCTGCCCGGTGAGTACCTCTGCTGCCGATTGGCAGACAGCGGGAGATGCTAGAGGCCCTGATAAACCAGTGATGAAACACTGAGCAAGAAACATCAAGGGAATGCTACAAATATGCAAGACTACACGCAGAGAGAATCAGAGAATTGTGACTGCTGAGAATCCAGTACCCAGACCTTAGGAGGACAAAGCCTGTGTTCAGTAATGCTACAGTGAATCAGGAGTGGTTTGACTGATTTTGGGAGTCAGGCTTTGGTCCAGAAATTCAAAGATCTAATCAAATGCATAACATAACTGGTTGAATGTCCTGTGTGATTTTATTCCCCTATGCAGGTATCTCCAAAGCATTGCCCTATATAATTTTCCAATTAAATGCATATCCAGTATAAGCAGTACAGTGCCTAATCTAAGTACCAGATGAAATTTTGTCTACAACTTGTGAAACATACATGAAAGCATTTATCACTTTAAGCCCTGAGCTGCCTCCTCCTCTCTGCTGCAAAGGTATGGCTCTAAGTTAACAATTGATACAAATTCTTATTTTTTTGGTTTAGACAGAGAAATAAAGAAAACATATTCTGCTCCTTTGTCTTTGTGCTCATGATTTTTACAATGCATACTACCTTTCAGAGTCCACAAGGAATATTGAAGATTGGCAGACTATTTCTAAGTTAGACATCCACTGCAATAATTGTAACAGCAGCCAATTTATTCAGGTTAGAGTGATGCTTTAAAAACAGCAATGAAGGCATCAATTTAAGACAGACTGTGGAAAGACAAACTCCATGGACAAATGTTAAAAATTACTTAGAAAAACAAAGATACTTCAAGAGACAAGTGCTTTCAGACATGGTGGGCAAAGGCCTAAAAAACAGATCAGCTGCCACTAGGAAAATGATCTATCACATTTTTAAATTTTTAAAACTGAAATTCATGCAAAACAACAAGTGTTCGTTCATTGCCAAAAACTAAAACACACCGAGGACACCAAAAACAACTAAAACCACAACAGGACACCAATTAGAACTGATTTAGTGACCCTTGGATCATACTAGAAATGTGTCTCCTAATGTGTATTTAATTGCTATGCTAGGTCTTTAAGTTGTGCCATATGCAGGGGTTATTTCTGTTAGCTGGTTAGAAAAAGGGCTGGAATTGGAAAGGACATGGAAGCGGCTCCAGAGGCATAGCTGATGAGCAGATTGTGAGGATCAGAGAAGAAAGCCTGGAACAGGCAGAAACAAACAGGAATTCTCACAGGCCTAAGGCCATTCGTGTTTGGCAGGAACCAGCTTTCTAGTAAAGATTTCATTTCACATAAAAATGTGGGGAGGTTTAGGGATTACTTGTAGTTCGCCAGCAGGAAGCAAATAAAGCCTCTTCCTTGTGAGAAACTATCTGCTTCTAAACAGATTCTTATGTACAGGCCTGTAGTTGGAAAACAAAGAACAACTTTTATAACCAGTGATTTCTAGCTGTGGGCTGTACAGTGCCAGTGCAGCCCCACTGAGACACATCCCATTTCTTGCATTCACCAAAACTTTAAACATACTTTCTTTCTGGAGGAGAATAGGAATTGCTGCGCATGTGCTCCTTCTCACCTCGAGGATATTACATTATTACTATCCTCATCATTGTCTCATTTTGCTTCAACAATCACAGTGATTAAATGCACAGGAACACAGCAGTTCTACATTCTGGATTTTTTGGCTCTGATAAATAACAGCATTTTCCAGCTGTCACACATTGCCACTTATGTACCCTTTTCTCAGCTCGCTGCAATGGTGACTAGAGCAGTAAGTAACATTTTGCTCTATAATGTACTGCATTCTTTTTTTTAGAGGAATTCATACCCATTAAAGAATGTAGTAGGGATTTTGTTTTGCTAAATATGTGTTTATGTGCTTTTCTTCTCTCTTGTGCATACACAGAGAAGATGGCAGGTGAGCTATGTAATTTTTGAAGTCTTTTAAACTACTGAACTATATACATCAGTGATAGTTATGAAAATCCAGGCTACATACATCAATCAATTAATTTTATTAGTATTTGTTTCAGAGACATTTCAAATATTTTTTTCTCCTGAGCAATCTCTGCTTGCATGTCATCTTGTTGTAATATGAACAGCAGATGGAGAGAGGTAATATAAAAAGAGAAATCCAATTTTGTTCCCCTTCTAGGTAAAAACTGTAGAACAAATTCTTATGTTATTTTCCTTATGGAGTGCCATATTCTATATGTTAATTTTACACAACAAATGGTCATGCTCCACACTGTATCATTACAAATGTATGACCTGTAAAGGAGATAAAGAACTTACCATGTAAAATATTAGCCACACAAGAATAAATAAACAAATACCCCAAGGACAAGCAAAATGCATTTTCTGGAGGGGGCAATTTTGCACCAAGGTAGAGCTGTACTGGAAATACCACAGATATTTACATGAGTGCTTTCCTAATTGCACTGTTAGTTCTTCATAGCATATCTCACTATATGTGCAGATACATTCAGAGGGAATAAGGCATTTATTGATTTTTGAGTTTAAGCTGACATACAATTTTGAAGGGTTTGTTTTCCTTCACACAAAAGGCCTCAGCGGTTTTCGGTTGTAGCAGCTGCACGTCCCTTTTCCAAGACTGTAAGAAATGATGGTGTTCCAGTTTTCATATGAGAGAGCCAGGGGTATTTGATGTTTCAGATCTGATACTGGCTCTTCTCAGTTTGTGAGTCTGAGAAATTTGAAATACTGGTTCCATTCTCATACATGATTCTTCAGCAGCATCTTATTCCAACTATAAGATACAGATCAAATTAATACAGGATGGTTTTTTGCCCCTCTCTAACTTGTCCTGGCCTCACTCTGTGTTTTTATAACTGACTTCAGTATTGGAACATCCAGGTGCTAACTCATGTGAAAGCTACCATTCGTCAGATATGTTTTATGTTTTATAGCATGGCTGCATTTTCTTGTGAGCAAAGTTATTTTACCTATTATTTCAAATTTGCTGTTGGTTCTGTGTGCATTTGCTCTGTGGCCTTCTTTGCCAAAAGGGTGCAGATACAAAAACAAGAGGGGAGAAGGGCAGAGTCTCCACAGAACTGGAGACAGCAGCTGAGCTTCGGGCCAAAGAGCAGATCTGTGAACTCCATCTCCCAACATCCACAAGGTGTTTTAAGGTGTGCAAACATCTTAAAAGGAAGGTGACACTTCAAAGGAGCACTAATCATGTCTTACCTTTGGTTTTGCTCCTAATTCTACATGTTACATATTTTACTGAATTGGCTAAGAAAGCTTAAAAATAAGAAGGATCATTTAAAGCAATTTGTAACACAAATATATATACAGAGGCCTACACACAGATTTCAAAGCATCTTTGTTCAACTTATGTGCACTTGTACACAGAAAAAATGTCAGTATGAAAAATGGCAAACTCCTCAAACATCAGCTCTTTGTATTAGTTCCAACAGTAATGGATGACAGCAGCAAGTCTTTCTTCTAGTCAGAGTCAGTGACCCAGCACCACTATGGATGTGTGACCTGTACTCCACTGTGTTTCGGGCCCCACGAACAAAAATGTCAGCACTGCTCTAATTGCAAAAATCTTTATTACTATTGATGTATGAGAATGGGCTAAATGTAAATTTAATAAACAGAACCTAGGTAGATTTTTCACTATGGGACTCTTGACTAATAATAAGATATAATTAGAGATTAAACACAGTGGATCTGGAGGTATATGAAAGAAACTAAGTATGGATGCCTAAGGTGTATATATTTTTTTTCTTTACAGCACTTTTCATATTGTGGCCACTTTCCAAGAGCTCAACTTGCCAAACTGTTTGCATCAAACCTGGATACCATGCTGCTGTTCAGCACAATGAAACGTTACCCCAAAATATTACTGTATCACGTAGGGACTCTGTAAACACTGCGGAATGAACTTCCCCTCGAGAGGTTACAAATGGAACAAAAGGTTGGAGGGAAAAAGCAGATGTCCAAAGGAAACAACACAGAGATCAGAGCAGAGTTGCCTATTTGACTTCTGGACCACTGCTACACCTGAACCACAGCTCCCCAAACTGAAATGTGAAAAAGCAATCAGGAAAAATACCCTTCGAAAGCCAGGCAGACATACAAGGTCAGTGTTCTATAAATTCCCAGCTTCAGAAGCAGAACTGCAGGACCAGCAATTTAAAGGCAGCTCCTGCTGATGTCTCTAATTGCTATAGAAGAAACTATGTGCATTCTTCACAGCAGTAGCATGTAAAATCTCTTCTCCTTTTCATCTGCTAAAGCACAGCTAGCATACCTGTTCATGGGGCTCATTAATGTGTGCTACAGATGTTGCTAGATAACCTTGAAAAAAAAAATTAATGTTGCTGAGCCCTGGACTCATTTGTTTTGAATAGTTAGAATTGGAGTTCGGGGGTGGTTTGTTTTCTTAAGCATTTCCTCCACAATTATTTGGCTTACAGGGACAGAAAACATAACCTTTTGTTTCTGCCATTCATCTACTTGTATCTTTGGTAGACATAATCAGTAATATTTATTGTAATGTTTGAGTAAGGAAAACGGTAAAGAAGCACCTGTTGTGTACATTTTTAATAAGGTACATTGTATTTGAACAGTGAGTGTGCCACAAACGTTTATCAGCTAATACTGTCACTTCCCACAGTCCTCCTGCTCCTTAAAGCCATTTACTCATCAATTATCCCAACTCTCACCTTCCAGTGAGAAACTAATAAATCTCACAGAAAGACAATGCCCCAGAAGTATTATAAATTCTTGGCTTTTCTTTTAAAGTAAGGGTCAGGACTGAGGAAACCTTTTGAGATGAAAGAGCCTTACAGGTGTCTGCCTTCTGTGCATCTGCGATGCACAAACCATCACGATTAACAAATTTGCTCACTTCACAAAAACAGGGAATGGAGGGACGTAAATGACTTCCAGCAATCAGGTTCACATCATGGCATGTTTCTGCAGTAAAAGATCAAGCTATACTTCCCTTCCTCTTACTTGGATTGCTATCAGATAAAGGTCCTGCATAATAAATACAATCTGCTTCTTCCTCCTAATTCACATTGGACCCTCAGCTGGAGTGAAGTATCCTGATTCCATTGTGGAGGTGTGTTATGGATGTTACTTAGGGCAAATGCTGAAGATGGCAACTGTTTAACAGTATCTTCAACTGGAATTTCATTACCATCATATTAATTCTGAGTAGAGTCAAAAAGTCTATGTGGCATTCATGATCCACTGGTTCTGTTGCCCTTGATTGCACTCTGAATATGTGGACTACTGCTGTCAATGCTTGTAGGAAGAGACCACAAAAAATTAGTCTTACAGAAGAATAAAGTCATACACAGCTGTGTGAACTGGATTAGATTTTATTTTGCCCAGAAATTAACTTTGTAAAACTGCATTAATAGCGGAATACAAATTAGACCTGGACCCTCAAAACCGCAGAGTTTTGTTATTGTGGTCAGACTGACTTTAATTATAAGACCAAAGGTTCAAAATGATAAAGGAATATATAAAAGTATACTTCCCTTCCAGTCTGTTTTATAGATAACAGAACATACTGAGATTGGTGATAAAAGAAATTCTTCCTTTGTGGAACTCAATAAATACCAGCATCATCACTGCATTTCAAATGATATTATGATCAAGGCAATCCAGATATTTTTGATTAAGCCAAACCATTAGCAAGACTTCTCCCAACCAGCATTTCACAAAAGGAAACTCTCCAGAAACGCTTTGAAATCAGACATCAAAGTCAGGGAAAAAAACAGGACATTTCAGAGCAACAATAGAAACCATACAGAAAAAACCTACAAAAACATGTCATTCTATCTGTGCCCCCGTGTGTTTTACAGCATTGTGGGTCATCCAGCACAGCACATCATGTCCTGCCTAGGCTTCAGGGAGTGGGAACGGCTGGAGGCTCTTACCTGTCAAAAGAAGGCTTCTCTCCACAGTCAAATGCATCCTGTAACTCCTTGACGAGATTGGCCTGCCCGGGCAGTCGGAAAAGGCCTTCCTCCCTCAGCCCCCGCTGGCGGATGAAGTCCACGCACTGCTCCACCAGCATGGGAGCCAGGCGGTTCCCATAGCGCTTCTCGTACCGGACAGTATCTTCCAGCTTCTGCCCAAAAATGCCTGCACCAGAAAGGAAGATGTGACTCGGCTAAGCATAACAACGTTTGAGAAGCCTGTGCCTTCTATTCCAACCCACACAATTTACATGTCATTTAAATGCACAGACAATTAATGTCTTCCTTTTTTAAGAATAAAATGCTCAATTTCACCTTTGATCCTCTTATGGAAATAGAGTGCTGACATATTTTACAGCAATGCTCAAAAACATTATTTTAAATAAAACACCGTAAATTATTTGCAAGACTGTAAGCACAGAAAATATAGAAATACCACAAATAGGATATTCCATCACAAAACTTCTGATTCAACAGTGACACATCTCCATCTTCTTTGGTTAATGACTAATTATCTATTAAAAAGTTAAATACCTTCTGTATGAGTTTCAGTGCCATATAAACACTACATTTATACATGAGGGGCAAAAGATTTATTAATATAACTCAGGATTTTGCTTGAACTAAGCCAAATATTTATTGTTTTTCTCTAAACAAAGATAATTCCTATAATGTATTACCAATTGCATTATCACTGTCTGCTTCAGCAACAATTAATTTTGTGTACCAAAAAAAGTTCCTAACACGAAAGGTAAGGAAACCTGCATTCTTCCTTAACCTCAGAAGAACATGGAGGTTTTTTGACAGAATTAACTTCAACCCTGATCTGAGGGTATCATTGCTACCACTGCAAAGACAGCTACTCATCATAGCTTACTTTGTGTCTCCCTTTCCAAGTTCAGGGCAGGCCATCATAGCATCACAATAATGTTCAAGCATGTCATCTGTGATGGAAGCTCTCTCTTGAGACCACCATTTGCTGGAAAGTAGTGGGGTTGAAATAAGGCAGTGTAATTTCTATATATAGCAAGACAGTGAATAGTTGTAAGGCAGTCAAGATCAGAAACTAATGATCAGGTAATTAATTACTTAACTTTTCTAATGATGTACAGTACAAAGTAAAAAAAAAAAAAAGAAAAAAGTCTTCACTGAGTATAGTTCCTAAAGTTTAAAAATATTCAGCGAGAACAGAGTTGTTTTGGTTTCCTTTTTTTGTAAAAAAAAGTCCAAAGTTGAGGTAGTCAACTTTTGATTTTGACCCAAAAAACTTCACTCATCCATAGATTATCAATTACATGGGAAAATATCCACAAGCTAAGGCAGTTCACATTCAAGTATCCTTCAGGGTGGCCTTCAACGTATATTCTTGCTCTAACAGAAAGGTAACTTAGGCCCAGTTGCAGGGGGCACAGTTACCTTGCATATGGCTTGAGGATGTTATGGCAAGTGTCGAGTTGCCCACACTGGAGGTCTGGGGTTTGCATTTAAAAGCAATTATTTTTACTGTAGCAGAGGAAATAGTGGCAGAGAATAACTGATGTCCTGCTAAGACATCCAGGAAGTCTCTTGAGATGCTGAGCAGCGTGTTTTGCGATTTCCATGGTACCCACACTCGTGGATGCCAAAACCAGCAGTAGGTAAAGGGGAACGAACATCACACAGTCACTCTTTATTAGCTCGTTTTTTTCACGTTGTACAAAACCCAAAGACCAAAAATTAGCAATTAAAGAAGGAATGTCTGAAATTTCAGAGTAAGTCAAGCTTAGAAGAATACTGACTGATGCAAAGTCCTCAAAGTTAGGGCTCCTCAGGCAGCCACATGAGTTAGAGCATATTTTCTTAATTCTTACATACCTTCCTAACTTCCTACAAAGTGCTTATGGGGATGGGAGGGAGTACTAACTGAATCTGGGCTTCTTGTAGTCATCTGAGTTAGGGGTTGCAGTCGGACAACACAGAGAAACTCTAGCCCTTCCATTTGCTGGACCCTCCTTCTGGAAACAGTGGAATTAAGGAGGAAGGTCCATTGAAAGCCAGTTACAGAATCTGTGTGATTATGGGAATCTGGGGATTTCAAAGTCCTTCTTAATAAAGCTCAGTGCCCCCTGGTTTGTCCCTCCTGGCTGAACAAGCCCCACTTTCCCTGTCTCTTCACAAAGGTTCCCGAGCACCTTAATAATCCTTTGCTCAACTCTCTCCAGTATTATCTCCACCTCCTGGTCTTGGTGTGGTTTTTTGTTTTGTTTTTTGGAGAACATAATATTTGGAATACGGTCTAAAAAATGTTAAGCAGAGGAGATTAATCACTTCCCTCCATCTGCTAGCTGATACTGCCCAGACTGCTGTCAAATCTTCCTTGCTGCCATGTCCACGCCCTGGCTGGTGTCCAGCTTACTGTCCCCAGGGCATATCCAGGTCTCTTCTGCAGAGCTTCTTCCCTGGGTTATTCCCTCCTAGATGAAGGACTTGGCCATCCTACTCCAACTTGTCCTATGAACATATAAGCCTGAGCTCCCTTTCAAGAGGCTGTGAGATCTTTTGGTTTTAAACACAAGGAGGTTTGCCTCTATTCAAACAAAATACGATAGGATATTCCAATTACACAATTACATTGTATGTATAGTTACAACTCATGCTCACTGACAGTACAATTAGTATGAATAAGCCTTGCCCTACTGGCTATACTTTCCTCTCACCTTGCTAACTGTCTTCAATCAGTAATGTGCATATTGCAGCTTATATCTGTACGAAACAGTAAGTTCTCAAAACTACCAGACTGTTTTGGAACTCATACTAGTAATGACATTGCAGTCAAAACACATCACTTCCTACTAACACATTTTTGACTGCTGCCTTTTTTTTTTTAATTCATTTTACAATTAGTTTTCACAGTGCATCTAATACATAATGAATAAAATCAGAATAAGGAGGATTTGTGCAGAGGGAGGAAAAATCCTTCCTCTATTGTTGCCGAAGTGCCACAACACAAAATGTATTGTAACCCTAAAGCATTATGATGATGGTAACTAGAATGAAATACTACTTTTTAAGACAAATAGAAAGTAACAAGTGATTCATATACAAAAGCTGCCACAGATTAATTACACAGTTATGAAAAACTTGGTTCTGTATTGCAGCAGAAGATTACAAGTACTGTATGAAGAAACTCAAAAAACTTGTATCTGAGGGCAAATAAAACATGATGTGATGGAGAGGTGATCAGGTTCAAGGGAAAAAAAAAATAGAAAAAAATTCTCAGTTCTGGTCCCTTAAATGTTAACAATTATTTCTACTACTGTCTACGACAAGGGTAGTTGTAAATGAAGTGACTTTCACTGAGAAACTTAAAATACACATAGCTAGGAATGACTGGAGGAGAGACAGTAACTACAGCAGCTGTCTCAGATTTGACAGATTTGATTCAGATCCTACACAATCCTCAGAACACAGCTGCATCATGTTTGGCCACAAATACACTTTCACTGGGGTAGGTGTATTCCCCACATCCTCACATGGCAGAGAAAGCCTCAGGGACTTGGCTCCCCACCTATATGAATGGAGAAAACACCATATTTACCTCATAGACAGGAGGATATCTCCACACCTAGCTTTGGGAAGCTCATAGCTAACATAGTAATTCTGACAACCATGCAATAACCTAAAGTTAAGACCCAACCCTCAAGAAAAATCACCAGATCACACCCTGAAGTCATCATTTATTATTCTCTCCATTCTCCAATTTGTTTGGCACTGGAATTCATCTCAGGCAGGCTTGGGTTGGTGTCAAAGCGTAGGCTAGACTCCTCCACAAGAAGCACTTCCTCCACCTAACCAATGCAGAACACTGCACCAGGCAGCACTTGTCCATGAAGGAAATCAGTCCTGATAAGCCTGCACAAATATTGACTTGAAGTCACAGACTCACTGATGCTTTATTACAAAAGTACACTGTTGCCAGGGGCAGAAGTGGCAGAAACACGGTAACTCAGCTTCCACATCACGTTGCCGTAGCTTTTACCTTGCGCATCATCGTCTTGGCGTTTGTTGGGTTTTTCACTGCTTCAGAATAAAAGCCACAATCATTTCCCTGTAAGGTACACCTTCTTCCACTGTCCCTTTCTAATGTTTTTATCCCCTCTCATGTCACAACTACTACAGAGATACTGTAGATGATACTTTATGAAGACCAAGATGTTGACTATTAGGAAGCAAAAATAATGCTGTGAAGAATTATTGCAAAGTTGCAAAGACAGAGAGTTACCTTAGAGGCTGGCATCAGCTATAACTGATAACCACTGGCACCTCCTTCAGGGAAAGACAGTCAAAGTTATGAAGACTACAACATAACCAAAACCATAGAGATAATTTCACATGCTGTTTTTTAAAAGTAAATTTCACAGAATCACAGAGTATGCTGAGGTGGAAGGGAGCCACAATGATCATCAAGTCCAACCCTTAGTTCTGCACAAGACCATCCCCAAGAGTAACACCGTGTGCTTGAGGGTATCATCTAAACACTTCTGGAACTCTTTCATGCTCGGGGCTGCAACCATTTCCCTGAGGAGCCTGTTCCAGTGTCCAATCACCCTCTGGGGGAAGAATCTTTGTCTCATGCCCAACCTAAACCTCCCCTGGCACAACTTCAGGCCATTCCCTTGCGTCCCGTCACAGCTCACCAGAGAAGAGTCCCTGCCCCTTCTCTTCCCCTCCTGAGGAAGTTGTAACTGCCATGAGGTCTCCCCTCAGTCTCCTCCTCTCCAGGCTGAACGGACCAAGCGCCCTCAGCTGCTCCTCATAAGGCTTCCCCTCAAGGCCCTTCACCATCTTTGCTGTCCTCATTTGGACACTCTCTATTAGCTTTCCTATATTATGGTGCTCAAAACTGCCACAATACTCAAGGTGAGGTTGCACCGGTGCAGAACAGAGTGAGACAATACCCTCTCTTGGCCGGCTGGTGATGCTTTGCCTGATGCCCCCCAGGACAAGGTTGGCCCTCCTGGCTGCCAGGGCACTGCTGACTGATATTCAACTTGCCATCAACCAGGACTCCAAGGTCCCTTTCTGCAGCCCTGTTCTCCAGCACCTCATTCCCATCTGTACAAACATCTGGGATTACCACTACAGTAGCTGAACAACATCTCTGTGAAGGAAATAAAGGAGAGCCCTCGTAACTCATGTTGCAGTCCAAATCGGAGTTCTCCTAAATCCAGAAACGCATACATGCACAAGAGCCGACCTGTCATTTGGTTTATCCTTAGGATAGGGTCCTGGAGGGAAAACAAATAAATTAACAAGAACCATGATATTAAGAAGAGAAGCAGCTTTGCTGCCCCATAGCTGGTGAAAGGCAGGAGAACGTACAAGATTCCAGTTCTGACCAGTCATTAGATCTAATCAGCAGAACTGCTTTTTCAGGGAGTGCTTGTAGGTCTTTAAAGCTATATCCAATTAAGCCAAGATCACACATAACATCAAAGACAAAAATCACATGCTAGCAAAAGGGCATGCTGAGCAGTTAGTCATTAACTAGAACATTCCCGTGGCAGAAGTTTTGTAAACATTTTGAGCAACTGGATTTCCATGCTTAACAGATACCCAGAAACGTTATGGAGGACTATTTCCAGTGCTATATGCAAATTCTGCATATGTCTACTCGAGGGTTGTGAAAGCACTGCGGTACTTTTCATGGTACATTTTCACAGTACGGTTTTAAAATTTAAGAATGCTACTAGCCAATGATCTCCTTAGCTAACTGAACACAGGCAGGGTCACATTTCCAGTCTATTGACTTCTGATTCAAGAAGAAAAAAAGGAGATCTAGATGGCTATTCTGCCACCTTGCTACCTAAGGAATAGCCTGAAATAAGGAGTAGCTCTAGAAAGTGTACCTGCTGCTCTGGCTCTCCCACAGCACATGCACTTGCAAGCCAGGACGCTTCAGAAAGCAAAAAGCACTGAAGCCTGAAGCTTTCATGGCCCACAC
The DNA here is from genome assembly GCA_013399895.1 of Serilophus lunatus. NCBI lineage: Eukaryota > Metazoa > Chordata > Aves > Passeriformes > Eurylaimidae > Serilophus > Serilophus lunatus. Next base: position 622,242 of record VXBA01005600.1, on the reverse strand, counting down.
CTGTATGTGTTTTATCCCAATGTTCAGCAGAGGATCCCGTTGCTCCCAAAACAAGTTCTGATTTCATGGGCTATACTGATGAGAAAAGGATCAGTTAAGGTCGAAGGAACTGATCTCAGCTTAGGATCTGGATGAGCTCCCAATTCTACATGAGTAATTCACTGACAGTGAAAATAACAGATCAGATGGATGGCTTTCAACAGCAGGGCTGGGAACAAGGGTCTTGGAATAACACAAAGATGCAGCCATAATAGCCACTCAGCATCTAATATGGAGTTTTAAATTGTTATTTTCTGTCAGTTTTTTGCTCAGATATTTCTCAGCAGTAAATTCTGTTTTGACTGGATCAAAGGCAGGGAATATTTTCTTTTTCTCTACAGAATCTTGTACTGTACAGGAAAGGAAAAATCCCACCAAAAACAGTGGCAGCAGGATTTTGCTCCTGACTGAATATTTTTTTCCTTCAAGCCTTCTCTTACCCCACAGTGAGTGTGATGCCAGCAGTAGATAAGGCAAGATAAGCTCCCACCCTGCAGTTCAGAATATTGCACACTCAAATAACCTGCTTAGAAAGAACAACTCTGAAATAAAAGTACAACTAGATATGGAAAGGAGGCAATTTTTAAAAATCACTGGGAACTTAGCACAGTTGACCACATCAGGCACTATTTCTCTGGCCACAGCCAATGCCACCTCCTCCTCCAAAACTGCCCACCCAAATTCCTCATCCTATTGAATGTTCTCACCACTGCATGCCACTCTCAGATACTCCTTTCTCCACTTAGTCTGTATGTTCTCTCAGGAGTTTCCTGTGGTGGCACCTAACCAGAGAGCACCTTCTCTAAGTTAGGAGTTCAAAGATACTTGGCTCTCTGTCCCTGTTCAGATGCTTCCCTCTGAGCATTGACTTCTCCTATGATACGACCTGCAAAGAAGTCTGACATTTAATTTTTTTGGTAACAATCACAGTGGAACACTGATCTGGATTTCTAGGAAAGGTTCTACACCTTGTGTAATTAGTGAAGATGATGACGTATCTCTGCCTGAACAACGGCATGATTCCCTTGTGGTTCTTCCAACGACTAGTCAGTGGTTTTCCCTGTTAATTTTATTTTCTGTATCATGTTGCACAGTTTAGAACTAACTGATCTGCTTTTTGCAAATATGGACTAGCTTTGCAGAAGGCTAGTTTTGGGGTTTTTATACTTAGGTATATAATCTGCAAATAAATTACAATAATTCGGTATGCCAATTAATAAGACAAGTGTAGTTATCCTAATTTGCCTGTGCAACCTTAATAAAGACTTACAAAGTCCAGTTAATGTTCATCTTTCTGTTGACTTTAGCAGGACTCAGACATAGTTAAACATATGCCCCCAGCATTCTGCAGGTCTGATCTGGGGGCCTGTGACAATGCTCTTGACAGAAAACGAAAATAAGGAAGCAACTGAAACAAAGGATGTGCAGAGGAAAGTAAATTAGCAGCATCACCTCCATCATTCTACTCTATCCCCACAGTGCTGCAGCTTCACTTGGAGTTTTAGACACGGAGAGTTTCTGTGTCAGAACATATGTGGAAAGAATCAACAGCTCAAGCTCTTCTTGGAACGGCTAGGGCTGTACCCAGGCACAAAGGCAACTGTCTGCCAAAATTATCAGTTAATCTTTTATTCAACTTCCAAACGTTTCTCCAATACTTAAGCCTATAAAGGGGGCACAGGCAGTTCTAATTCACACCGACACCTTGAAATGCAATACACAAGCACATCCTTCGGGCCAGTCTCCAGCAGGACCGAACTCCAGCTATCACCGCCTTGGGGAGGGGGGCAAACAGCTTTCAGTGCTATCTCAGCTGCAGGTGATAGCTCATCTCTGCTGTAGTTCTGCAGTGAGCCCCTCACTGGTTGTGATAGGTCGTTTCAAGACATCGCCCCTGACTGCCTGCTCACACAAGCCTCAAGAGCAATGACATCACTACATCACTACTGAGGCTTGTGGGCAAAGAGCTGCAAGCTCTTGCAAAAAGAGCAAATGGCAACATGGAGGAACAGTTGAGGAAGGAGTGGCAGAAGAACAAGACAGAATTTGTGTAAGCCTTCTGTAAAATAATTTCTCACACTTCTGAACAACATGACAATTCAGCCCTTTGACTTGGGTTTCTCAATCCAGTGTGGCTTTTAAGACAGCACTACTATCCCTCCTCTTCCCCCACACAAAAGTTTTGTCCTCGTCATACAGACAGTTTCTCCTCACCCATCCCAAGCACTGTGGCACTTTACCACCACTTGTCACATCTCTTTCTCAGACATCTGTTTCCCTTCCACTGCTTCCAGCTGACATATTATGAAATCCAGCCTCCTTCCCGGAGGACTGCCACGCTCTGCTTCAACACAAGTACACGCGAAGCAGAATAAAACCGGCTTTAAACATCTCTACGCAGCAGGCGAAAAGGCAAATGCAGGCTGCAGGGCAGCACCATGAAGTGGCAGTGCAGCACTTGCAACAGGACAGTGCATTGTAGGGCTACACTTTAATCCATCAGAAATCTCTAAAATCAAGGACTGAGTCTTCTGCACAGACCAATGTTCATCATGTTGCTTTGCTGCCTCTCTTTTCCGCCCCCTCCTCCCACACAGACAAAATGCAAAAAGAAACTCTTTTTCCTGATGTTGTGCCAGACAAATAGGCAACTCAGAGCATCACAGGTCTGATTCCCCCTGTGCTCTCACTCAATTACGTTGAGGCACTGCAATAATGTTGTCTCAAACCACCTCACTCCAGCATTCATAGACTATGACATAGAAGAGACAGTATCAGCTGGCCAGCTACAAACAAATGAACAAAGAAGTAAATAAATCATTCCTGGAATGTTGGCATCTGCATTGTTTAACGTCTTTTGTTTCAGTACTCTCATCTGCCCCTGCACACACAGCCCCCGTGACTTCTAAGAAACCTCAGCTTCACAAGCAAAGCAGAACACAGTGACAGAGCAGACCTACCTTTACGGAAACTAAAACACCGCTTAATTCTCCTGTAAGTAGTTTTAGGAATGAAAGGAGCTGCTGCTAAGGCACCTGGGCTGCGGACTCCAGCATTTCTGTCTTCAGGCATCATACAGGCCAGAGCCCCCACGTCCCTCCAAAGCTCTTCTTTACCAGCTGCATCCAGATGAAACACCGCGACTGCTCATCGTTACTGACTGCTGAGGAGTTTTTTTAAGTGTATTTTCCTTTGGAGCTAGGAGATTTGTGGTCTTCTAGATCTTGGGTAGGGCTTGAAATGATTTTAATGTTCTCTTCCCTGCTTCAGTTTTGCTTTAGGGAACAATTTCCTTCCATCTATTTCCTTTCGTTTCTTTTATTTCCTGCAGTGAGACAACTGCCTATTATGCAATGTCACAACAAAAGAGTTTCAGCAAAAAGATGTATCTTCCATTCAAACAGAAGTGCCTGCACCGATGGAGAGAAAGACCTCTTCCTCCCAGCTGAACAGGGGGCTGAGTGGCAGAGTCTCTAATTCCACAGGATAAGGTCAGCACTTGGCGGTGTGCAAGGGGAAAGAGAAGAACAATACCAAAAAGGCCACCGAAGAATCCTCCAGGATACGACACTCCTTGCTGGCACCCTTTATTTCTGCACCCAAGAAGCAAAAACAACGGCCCCTTCACCCGAAAGGCTCTTTGTCCACAACAGATTCCTTTCCAAAGACCCTTTTATACGCCCACCTCCTCGCGTGATGCTCTCGTGGGCTTCTCGCTTGTTTTATTGCCTTCCAACTACCACAAGCTCTCACGGGAGAGGTGCGTCAGATGCGGCAGCAGCGCATCTCTGCGGGCAGGATCCCGGGGAGCTGCTGAGCGATCCGTGCCTCCAGACGGGGATGCGGTGCCGGCTGCTCCGTGCGGCCCCACGCCGGGCGATGGCAGGCGGGCCGCCCCCGCTGCCCACACCCGCAGCAGGTGCGGGGGAAGGACGGCGAGGAGCCGCCGCAGCGCAGGTTTGCGGCTCCTCCGGGTGACTTTGAGTTGACTTCAGGCGGCTGTCATGTGCGGCTGCTGGAAAACCGAGCAGGCTGTGCCTGGCTCCTGCAGGAGGTGCCAGACCTTACACCACTACCCCTGCTAAAATGCTCATGCTCCTTCTTCTCCCTCCCCCTTAGTTGCAGGCGCTGTAGAAAAACGCCTTTTTAATCTAATCAAGAAGGGAATTTCGTGTGCAAACAGGCATTACAAGCCCTGTCTCATTTACATTTCTTTTCCCTTTCACATTTTTTTCCACGGTCACCTTAATCTTTCGGTGTAAAAAACAAGCTGTTTCTGATCACCTTAGCAGATTCCCACCTGCCCCCCTCCTGACTTCTCTTTCTAGCACAGGTTAACAAGTAACAATTTAATGATCGGGTTAATCATTCACAAAGCTCCTTGCTCTGGTACCAGGAGTCCTCTCCCACCGCCAGACAAACTTTAAATATTAGTGGCTCGCTAAGATTCAAACACACTCATTACATGTGCGCGCACACACACACACACACACACACAGAGCTCGCTTACAATGCTAAAAAGCACCGGAAATTCACATGTTACTACTCGAAGTGGCACTTGACTTGTGTGACACCAGACTGCGGCGGTTTACCATCTAGTACTGAAATTTAGGAAGCTGGTATGAAACTAGTGTTTTGGCTAACTAGATGTCTGAAATAATTTTGTGCCGAAACTAATTACTTGTTACTGGCTAGTCTCCATCGTGTGACTGCAACTCTTCTCTATCTTGTTTATAGTTTATGTAATATATAAAACCACTTTTAACTTCAGCAGCTACAGCTCATAAAAGCAGGCTCTTAAGACAACTTAAGACTGAAGTGCCAGTCTTTAGAAGGGTCAGACTGTTGCAGCAGCTGTAGTAGCATCCATGTAGCAAAGAATAATAAAAATATGAGTGTGTCTCCACATTCATAATTACATAACAGTTAACAGGGCTTATTCAGAGTTGTCAAGATAGCTCAGACTACCAAGCAGTTAACAAAATGAGGGACATGCTAAAAACAGGGTTCTTAATGGTGACAAATCCCATGATGCTGCTTTCCCGTGTTATCACACTCAAACCTTCTCCATGAACACTAAACCCTAAATTATGTTCCACCTATTCTCACGTTTTCCAGGGAGTTACCTGATTGCTTCCCAATACAAACAACCCTGAGTCAGTATATTTGCTCAGGAGATCCAATAGGGAAACCAAGAAGAACATGCTTCAAGGTGTTTAAACTACAGACGAACTGAAACAGTAATGCAAGGATTGGCCCCATTTTGTTTCATGCAAATAAGAATGCAAAGTCTTCACAGAAGTGCCACTTTCAGTAACTGGCATTAAAGGTTCCTGCAACAATGATGGTGTCCTGAGAATTTTCATGGTGGCTGAAAGGATTCCCAGCTGTAAAGCAGAAATAGCTCTTGGCCTATAAAAGCAAATGAGGAGCTGGTGAAGAAAGTACAGGGTCAGGACTTGGGAGATTTGGTTTCTATTTGTAGCTCTGTGCATGGACTTCAGATAGAAACAGTTTCACCTAATCTCAGCTCCCTGACTGTAACATGTAGAGACTTGGCCACTTGCAGGACAGCAAGGCTGCCTTTCCTTATTATCTGCCACAGAAAGATACTGTGGTATTGGAAGCCAAGTGCAAAAATCCACAAAGGCACTCCTAGAGAAATCCAGTGCTGTTAAGCCTCCAAATTCGTTATTGCCACAGCAGCTTATGCTGCTACTGGACTGGAGTAGAACACTGAGGAGCTCAACACGAGGCCTGCTTTGCAAAGAGAAACCTGGATATGGGCGATCTTTGTGCCAATAAAAAAGCAGATTTCTTACCCAATCTAACTACAGAAGACTGTGCTCCTAGCACCTTCCCTCTCCCAAACCAACTCAATAAGCCTGCAGCAGATCACATTTTCTATGGCAAATCTTTAATTTTGCGGGGTTTGGGTTTGGTTTTTTTGCTCTGGTTTTTTTTTTAAGCATCCTCTTACAAGACCTACGTGCCCAGATTCCAGACTGTGCCAGCTTATTTTACATATTGGGCCAAATCCCAGTGAGATGACTGCCTCGCACCATCTTTCCAGGGCATGTTTCCTCAGGAGAAGCCAAAGAGAAGGCAGTTTCAGAGGTGCCAGGCAGGCCCCTAGCTGACCAAGTCCCTCAGTGTAGCCCATCAGCAAGGCCAAAGTCCTCTCCTAAAAATTGTGACCCAAATGAAGCCCAAAGGAAGAAGGGCGGCTTACAAGGAAAGTTTTCTTTTAAATGGTAGTTTCCTTCAGTCTCCTGTGGTCTACCTGGCAGTTGAGAAAAAGACATTTGCAGTCAGCAATCACAGTTTCCAGTGATAACTGCACTTCTCAGTCACAAAACAGCACAATCCTCACCTTCCTGATTTTTTCCATCAACCTGCAGACAAGACCAATCCTTTGATACAATAAGGGGGCTTTTTCACAGCAGGGAAATATTTCTGTCTCTGGACTTAAGAGATTGGAGAGTTCCAAGGAACAGACTGATTAACGTACAGACATTTTGTGCAAGTGTATCAATCATAGTTGTATTGTAATAAAAGAGACACTACCACCAGATTAAGAATGATGAAAAATATTATAATAATTTTCAGCCCATTCAACATAAGAGAGCTTTTTAAAAAGATAACTAGACTTCTGAAAATAAAATTTTGAACCAGTACTACTGAAATAATTGCACATGCTAATCAAAACCCTATACTGCTAGTGCTAATATTCTGAGGCATAACTGTATATGATACTATTGCTGGTCTTAGCTGTCACTGGCAGGAGAATTGCTGACAGCTTCTCCTATCAGGCATTTATGAAATACATGGATGGTCTCTCAGCTGGTGACCCTGCAGGAATTACCCAGCCTCTCCTTGCAGGAAAGCTGATTTCACAGAAGACCAATCTTCTGTAAAAACTTGCCCTCACACTAACATGTCCTGTGCTCATCAAGAGAAGTGCTTCCAGATAGTTTAAAGCCTTATAATTGAGCTCTCCGCATGTAAACATGTCCGATACCTGCACTGCAAATGAAAACAAAGGGTTTATTTACTCCACTTTTCTGGAAAGATCTAGACCATTCTTCTCTTCACTTCAAAACTCTGGCTGTGACTGAGAGACAACAGAAGAACCCTTATGTGTCTCCGCGCCTCTGGGAGCCCTGCGTGCTGCCTCACTGACTCACCTCCTCCAAAGGGTGCCCATATAACCCTGCGGATGGATTTCACCCAATCCTCCATGTCATTCTGCGTGCTCGCCATAAGAAGGTACGTCTCATGATTAGCTGTCATCCGCTCTCGGTCTCCTCCTGCAAGACAAGATAATTGCACTTAGAAACCCTTTGGATTCCCTGCCCAGTCAAACTCCTGCCAGTCTGGCTGCTGAGAGCACCGACAGCAGCTCCACAGCAAGCAGACACGGATACTGTGCAGTGGAGAGTTTATCATCAGACGTGGCATGAAAAGAAGGTCCTGTAAGTACATTCCCCATCAGACAGTGAGAAGCTGTCATGCTTCCAAAAGGAAATGAGAGGATAAATGTCATCAGTAAACAAAAACAGCCCCATGCTGTTCCAAGAACCACAGGGGCCTGCACTAATCTGTAACTTGATACAAGCACTGGAAATTTTGCGGCAGTTACTGTACCATGGTGGAGAGAATGAATGCAGAGACAGATAAGGGTGCTTTGAACAAGTGGGGATGACTCCATTCTTATTTTCAGGAACATAATGTGTCACATTCAAAGCAATAACATCTGATATACCCAAGTGTTGCTGTGACTCTCTAAGGAGAAGGCAGCCAACACTCGCAGCTGACACGGTACACCCCGCTGCCTTGGACGGGTCTGAGGATTAGATTAAAAGGGAACACACTGCTTTATTATCCTTTATTAAAGGATGGACCTACACTAAGAAGGTCAAAACCAGAACCTGGCTTGCCACAGCTCCTGTTTTCAGACTTGTAGTACTGTTTCACCTCCACTCAAATGAGTGCTATGGTGGTGCAGGAGCACATGGGGATTCAAACCACCTTTATAAAACTGCAGAGGGCCAAACCCTTCCAGAAAGAAAGTGGCATTTTGAAACCCTTTCACTGAGCCGATGGCAAGCACATGTACTTCAATGCACCCGGAAATCCTATGAATTTTGTATTCATCTCTTTCCAGCTTCTTACATTCTCATTTTTTATCCTAGTCATTACAGCAGGAATACTGCTCCTGGAAGGTCTTCTGAAGAGTGCCATGTGTAGTGCTGGGCACAGAAACAGGTTTCTAAAAAGAAATTTCTGAAGGTCTAGAAAATTCAATCACAACTTCCTAGCACAATAGTCCATGCTTTACAGAATTAAGACACAAAAGTGTAAAGGGGACTTAACTGAAACCTTATGAATGCAAAAGTCAGATTTTCCCAGACATGGGCAGATTCTACTGAAGACTTAATTATTAAGGCTTACATCGTTATTCAGAACTTAAATTTGAACTCTGAGGTAAACAGAGACTCTGTTTTTCTGGTAAAATCATAGCCATTCATACTCTGCATGCTCCCCAAAAGGCATCCAAACAAGTAATGACCAATACATTTCAGACAATACCACAGTTTAACTAAAGAACACTACTTTTTTCTAAGATATAGTAGAGATGAGCCTATCTTAAGTGTCAACACTACAGAAATATCAATCAAGATGAGTAAAACTGCTGGTTGGATGGTTTTTTTAACCCTTTCCGTGACTAGCACAAGGATGCGTACAAATCACAGATTTTTTTATTTTTTTTTTTGATGTCCCATCATTTTTACCTTCCAAGAAGTGGAGGATGAGAGTATGGGCACAGGGAAGAATTAGCATCCCAAACAGTAGCACTCCACATCAACCCCATCCAATAGAAAACACAGTCACTCCCCATTTCTACCTTTTACATAAACATCTTGACCAGAACAAGGACAGATCTCTCATTCAAGCACAAAGAGGAGACATGATATTGTCAGTAGTCTACCTAAACTGGCCTATTTTGCATATTACCTGGAGTTTTCATGCTGAAAAGATGAAAAGCTAAAGATGCAAGCATAAAATCTCCGTATCTTGTCACAGCTATTAAATATAATAGTAATAAATACAGGACAGAGAAAAGCCATGCACCACGGCTGAGTCCTTTTTGTGGCTCATAAAAACTGAAATAAAAACCCATTTATCTTGTATTGTACGGTAGCTTCTTTTGTCTTTAATGGACAAAGATCTCATAAGGTGCTGTTAAAGAAGAACAAAAAAGATGCATTCACTCAAAATATGTTTCAGATCCAGGAATTAAAAAAAAAGGTGGTGACCTGATTTTCTTACTAAAGAGACAACAAAAAAAGATGACACTTGACAGTCCTCCTCTCAGGTGCTTGTCAGATTGCTCCATATTCTGTTAGCAGCTGCATATTTAAATCAACAGATTACGTAATATTTACTCAACAGATTATTTAATATTTACTGAGTTACCATGTTATGACAAATTGGAGGGTGTTTTCTTGCTAGAATGGATTAATCCCAGAAGGCTAGCTAGTTCATTTACACTGTGAATTCCACTGCAGTAATTTAACTCAGGTAAACACCCAGTCAGCCAATACACAATCAATCTGTGTTTAATTTTCTAGAGAAGGAAAGCATAATGTTTGGTTACATTACCTTGCTATCAGAAAGCAAAGCTTTCCTAAGAGCAGGAGCTTCATCCCTTTAAAACAATTCTGGATCTGTCTACTTTGTAACTCCATTTCTTTCTTTCACAGCACAGTATTGAATCTTGCGGGGTTCTCCTACTTGTCTGTTAACGTAGTTATTATTCATTAACTAAAACCTCTCTGAAACATTTTCTGGTACACAAAAGCACTTGGATTTGTGTTTTACTGCAAATGTTAATTTTCAGTGGAACTATATTTTAAACACAAAATTAACAAGATTAACAGGACAGACAAAAAGAAATGACCATGATTTGGAAAAGAGTCATCTCATATAAGGAATATCAGAAGAACAAAAACAGACTTAGAAAGACCTTTCTCAATCTTCATTTTACTTCTTTTACTTCACTTCTAAAAGACACTGGTTAGAATCTCCACGTTCATTTTTTTTATTTTTAATACTCTTCTTATGATTATAATGAAGCATGAGTAGGTCACAATCTCTAAAAATCAGGAATATATTCAAACCACAGATATTGGCACTGAGTACATCAACTTGAAAATGGTGTTCAGCGTGAAGTTCTTTGCAGATGTGAATCCATATTCCTTTCTGCATGCAAACCACAATCTATTTTATTTGTATTGCTGTTGGTTTCAGACTGTGCCTTCTCAAATTTCCTTTCCTGCAGCACAGTCCAAGAAATGCCTAACCCCACAACGCAGACTGTGAACCTACCAACTCAAGGGTAGCTAGAATATGAACTCTGCTTTTTTTTCCCCATCTTTTCCCCCGCGTTACTTTGCAGGTGTCACAGGACCTGCAGGGAGCACAACCCAAGCTACCTGAGCAAAGCAGCTGACTCTGGTATTCCCAAGATGAAAAGCTGCTGTTCACACAACCGACATGCATATCCCTGTTTCTTCCAGCCTCTGCTAACGGCCAGAATTGGATACGCAATGTTTTGAGTCTCAAAATTACAATGTACCATCACGTGCTGTCATTCCTGCAGCCCTAATCTGCTTTATTTTCTTGGCAGAAAATGAACTGTTATTTATTGAAGACACTTGTCCGTAACATCCATGCGGAGCGCAAACAGTGAAAAACCACCACACCACGATGCACCTTCCACTGTGAACAGGCCGGATTCGTGCTCTGCCCCCTTTGGCACCAGCAATGACCTCGGGGTGCCCCGTGCTCCGTCCTGCCTGCTCGGGGGGCTGACCCAGCAGGTTGATGCTGCCCCTCCGGCACCAGTGAGGAGAGGGATTTTAAGAACCCTTGCTAGCATCCTGAAAAAAAAAAAAAAAAAAAAAAGCCAAAACCCACACACCACCACCCAAAACTCCACTCAATTAAAATAAGGAGAGGCTGATTGCTACAGGGCACAGCCTCCGCTTGCTCGTAGAGCAGCACCGCACCACACACTCGGAAAGGCACGAAGAGGCGGAGACTGCATTTAAGGGGGATTGTTTCCTGAAGTACCAGGCTCGACTGCTCCCCAGCTTTTTATCGCCCATCAATTAAATGAGAATGCACAGACATTTTGGCGTTCAGCTGCGGGGGGAGAGGGGCAAGTCGTGAAAGGTGTTTTTCCTCTTCCTGTCTCACCCAACACCTTTCCTTTACCTCAATGTGCCCAGGCTGAACTCCGAATGAAATATCGCCTTGTCTTTTTAAAAGCATCTTGGCTTTCTTGCAAACAGTAGTTCCAGCATTCTTGAGAATGGAATGCAAAAGGATTAAATTCATACCAACTGTTAAAAGAGAATTTTCTCCCAGGAGGAACATCAAAACCTAGGATTAATCTGACTTTTCTGAGCTGAGAATGTTATGGCCAACCTCACAAGAATATTCACATTCCAACAACAACGAAAAAAATAAAATATTGGGGACTAAATTCGAAGTAAAACAGTTGCCTACTCCCTTGTGCATTTCTCTTAGCCACAGCTGCTCTCAGCTTGAGAACTGAAAGAACAGAAAAGACAGACTGGCCATACAACAGAACCCATTAGGTTTTCTTCAGAAACATCCTCCTGCTTGGATGCTTCTCATCTGTTTCCTCGGGAAAATGCTAAATAGTAAAATTTTAGTCTTCTGATGAGGAATACACTAAATGCATCTCTATGTGGTATTCTAACAAACTCCTGGCTACTCATCACCTCACAAAAAATCACATTTACAAAAAAACTTAGGTGCTGATATTAAGACATTAATTCCTTAAAATCTTGACTGAAAAATCTTTGTTTGCTTTCTACTGCACACTATTTTCACTTTACTTTCTTAAATATTTTTTTTGCTGGTATTTCCAATAGTTCTGGGTGTGATATAGCCTGAAATTCTCTTCCAGATACTGTTCATCCATGTATTTCTGCAGCACATGTCCCCTTCACAATGCCACCCTCTTCTCCCACACCTCCCTGTATCACCTGAAGCCTCACAGCTGCACCAGCCTTTAAGGTAGAAGAGCTGCTATTTATGCAACTGATACTCCATACGAATTGTCTGCAACTTACAAATTGAGCTGCAACCCTCCAAAGTAAAAACACGCATCTGTGCTTTGCATGAAACTTCCAGGTGTAGGTCATGTAGAAGTGTCATCTCCATGTGCAGTGAAGCTGGCATGCTCTTCTCTGTTCAGGGGTATGATGAGACTATGTAACTCACCATTCCCGATCAGGACTCCAGTTGGCATTTCTTCACAAGCAAAACACCAAGAATGATGACAGAATCCATGACTCTTCCACTACACTTTGGGTTCTTAAATTCTTACCCTTTGCTGCAAATGAACTGCACATATATCTAACCTATTTCTCTGGAAAAAATCCACCTGAATTTCCTTCATCAACTTTAATTTTAAAGCGTTTGTATTCAGACTTCTTAATCTAAAGAAGAAAGTATCTCTGCAAATTGTAGAGCATTACAGAATATCAGAAAACAAAACGAACAACATCGTTCTCCTTTTTTTTCTCCTTGCCTAAGAACAAAACAGAAATTATTATTACCCAGCTTTGATAGTAACACAACACTAACCACTGCTGCTTTAAGCACAGAAGTCTGACTAGACATATTGATGAGGTGCTAAAAGCCAGTTCAAATCCACGTCTGTCTTCCATATAACCAACACTGGCAACCAGGGGATCAACCTTCCCCAAGTGAGAAAGAAATTCTGTCATAGCTGTTAAACTTATAATTAGCCCTATTTTAATGAAATGTAAGAACTCTTCTGTTGGCACCACCTATGCTCATGAACCCTGCACATCCCGAATCTGATGAAAACTATACGTAGTTGTCTTTCAAGGATGATTTAGGTTCTTACATTGGGCAGATATGGGGCAATTCATCACTCAAACTGCCCCCAAATTGTTAGAGGAGTTTAAAGTGTTTTGAGTTCATTCTAGCTGGGTCAGTGGTGAAACCTAACTGCAAAAAGCTTGGGCAAGGCAGAGGTTGGAATTTGCAAAGCTAAAATGAAGGAGGTAGGTTCTGGGATGCAGTTGTAATTCATTGTCTTATTGGGTCTGGGATCCATTGAGAAACCTTTGTTCATAGCAAGTGAGAATCTGTGTTGAAGGTTTATCAACTGTTGGATCTCACGCGACCAATTTAAAGATCAGAAAGAGACAAAGATACTTGCAATGTTTTTTAACAGCACATTCCGCTTGCTAAGCGTGTGCTCATACAGATGTGGTGGTGGAGAGGGGGGCAGAGGCAATGAATTTCTGCATGCAAATATAACATAGAGTCTGCAGAAAAGAGATCTGTGTGTGTTTGTTCTTTCTCGTGTTTTGGAGCTTTTTATTTATAATTCCTAAAAGCTTCTTTTTTCAGCGCATGCCTGGTAACTGCTCCTGTCATTCCAGACTCTGTAAAACTTCACAATTTACAGCCTCCCCAGTAAAAAAAAAGAGTACACAGCCTTGTTCAAATGTAAAAAAGAGTGCATATCCTAAGTTTGCGTCCATGCTGTCCAATTTTTTCTAGTACAAAGCTAAGGTAGTCTGGAGAATCAAGGTCTTCATGATCATGCAAAACCTCATGTCAAAAAGGACAACCCACACTGTATGATTATCAGAGCCAAATATGCTGTATTTACAGGAGCTTCAGCATTAGTTCTGAGTTGACTGCTGCAAGATAAATGATGTATCTTCTCACCAGGAGTGACCTGCTCCATGGAAAGCACACAGAATTGGTAGTACTCCGCTAGGCTGCACTGAGGAAGCTACAGACTCCTTGCCTGCTAAACAATCAAATAATAAAACGTTTCAAATTTTATGCTGCTCCAAATTTTTTATCTTCTTTTTATGTTTCTGATAAGAAACTGAAAGTACAACCTAACAACTCTTATAATTTCATTCAGATTCAACTTAAAGAGATTTTGGCAATCATAGCTTATTATCTGGTGATTCCTGAGATTTTAGGATCCACGTTTTGAACACCTTCCTGACAAAACTGAGTGCACAAACTTGTTCCTAGGGGAAAAAAAAAAGCTAATAAATTAACATATTATCACAAATTTAGTATTTCATCAGAGAAATACTGCATAGTTCTTTTATGTCTAAAGCCTTGATGACAGGCAATAGATTGGTCAGAGATACACAAACTACAATTTCAATTACAATTTCACAGGATTGTTCTATTATATTTGCTGTTCTTGTTTAGCTCAAGGCTACTCTGTCTTCTAAAAGGACATAGGACAGGGCCACTTGTATCACCTATATGTACCACTTAATACTACCACCGCTGAGAAATCTCAGCATTGAAAGACACAGTTACCAAACTCTGCATTTTTTTACTACCAAACTATATCAGGGGCACCTTTTAATTTCTCTCTTCACAAAGAACTACCACATTTTCCTAGAAAGGGAATTAAGTAACTGTGAACAAGTCGATAATGAAGAAACTGCTTTTAAAATATTTCAGTACAAATACATATCCATATCCTGTTGCTCATATCCAAGCCAATCTTTTGCATTAATAATCTTGAAAAGCACTTTTCTACACTAAGTGTGTATGGGGGGTGGGGGTGAGCATATTAGCTTTTCAACATAAAGGCTGCAGCCTAAATTATGTGCTAAATGGCAAAAGGCTGCTACCACAAGTACATTCCCTGGTGGGCATTGTGCTCCAGCACAATTTCCCCACTCGCAGAATGCCTGGAAGACAGCAGGGCTTTTTCAATAGAATGAGCTCTTTTCATGAAGCACTGAACCAGCTGCTGTTGGATACCCGAAATCAGGCTCAGGAAATGGATTCCTCGTGTGTAACACAATGAACACTCTGTACAGGTAGGGTCTCTTCTGTGCTGCAGGGCCCCAGCCGCAGCACGTCTGTCTGTAAATTTAGTGTTTTGCAAAACAAAAGCATAAAATCAGTGCCACGTTTAAGTGTTTTGTGTATTGCACAGCTGTAATTATTGCTTAACTAGTGTGATGCTTGCTCATCAGCAGTTATAATTGTATCAGACAGATATTATTAACAAGGAAAAGAGATGTGAATTCAAATCATCCCTCATAAAATATAAGAGCTCTAATTTTTTTTTTGGAGCACTTTAATCTTTTCAAGCATGTCTCTTTCTTTTCTCTTTCCTACTTCTGCCCTTTATTTCTAATTTGAACTTCTGCTATGCCTCAACAGATTTCACAGTTCCCATCCTCAGAACCCAAGTGATATGTATTTTGTAAAGTCTGTTCATCCTACCCTTCCCTGTCACTGAGATGCTGGCACCAGCACAGTTCACTTTTCCATCTTGCCCTTTCCCAGTGCCATTCTCACTTGAAAAAATCTCATCTCTAGTTGTTCAAGGCACACTCCCCAGAACAAACTGCTTACAGGGTGCAACAAAAATCCATCAAGCTGCATGGACCCCATTTGTAACTTTATCAACAAACTTACTGACAAACTATTACACCCAGTGCATGAAAGCAGAGAAATTGGTGCATCCACAACAGACACCCTCAGTATCACTTCTTAAGAAAGCTTCTAAGTCTCTTGCAATGGAATTTCAAGTGGTTTGTTGTTGTTAGAAGATGTGAAAATACACATGAATAAAAAACCAGAGATTTGCCATAAGAAATTGACTCCTCTACGTCCTTTGTCACTACTAGGATTTGAGACATATAAAATGTTGTTCCAGTTATAGCAGAAACACTGCATGCTACATTTGTCTATTATGTACAGTGACCCGTTTTTAAAACTTCAACCATAAAGAGCTTTCCACTGAAATGATGAGTCCAAGAAAGTAAAAATAAAGGCGAGGCTTGCCTAATGCCATAAACTATTAAAAATATACTGTGGCTTTTTTAGTTAAAACTTGTATGCACAGAAGATATTAAATTGTCAAGGCTCGTTTCCTGGGGACAGAGACAAGAGAGATTTGCTTTCTTAACTATAGCTTGGTTCCTTAAAGACAGCAGAACTCGTCTGCAACCTCCTAAAACAAATGAAGAGAAGAACATGAGTTTTTCAATGACCTGTGAAAGGAGTTTGAGAATCACATAACGTCAAATACCAGTGGCAGTGCAAGAATTAGCAGATGACTTCACTCTTATCTGTTGTAACTAATTTACTTTAAAAGCATAAATACAAATTATTATAGCAAATGTATTTTCTCTGCCCTACATGACAGCAATTCTTACAGTCATTTGAGAAGAAGAACCTTCTTTGAAGTGTCTCAAGTTGGACACCAAAATGACTACAATGTTACTTGAAATTTGGCTCATCTCCACGTTGATTTTAGAGCCAGTCTCTGAAAACATAGATCCATCTCTACCTCTAAGGAGAGGGGAGAAAAAAACCCTTTGCAGTTGCTGGTGTAGACACAGTTGACCATGTAAACAGGCTTTAGAAAAATTTGACTCTCTTGGCAAAAAAAGCAAGATCCTGGAGCTATTGCTGCTAGGGAAATCACTGCCCAGTGCTACTAAATGCTTTCTCTGCTTTTCAGCCTCTCGTGAATTGCACTGCAGTGCAAACACTCACCTTGAAATGGATTTTTTTGAAAGGTCAGTTCGACAACACATATTTGTATGACATTTGATCTAGCAGGAAATTAAAACTTCGGATGATTTTAAGAAAGGAAGGATCAATATCTGAATGGAAGTCCTCAAGTGTAAATTCACCCAGGGACTAGGAGGATTTACCTATATACACTGACATGGAAACTTTAGGTTGCTAAGCCAGCATGCCAAGATGTCAGACTGAAAAACTAACAAGAACAACGCTCAAAGCATGTGCTCCCTTCAGCTTTCAGCATCTACTCATTAAGCTCTCCATTCCTCATGAATATGGAATATCCCAAGGCTTCAGCAGGTACAAATCAAGATGCTCTTTTTTTAATCTAAACGTGCTCTTGTGTGCACAACACGAGAGGAATGAACTCAGCCAAAAAGAACTTTGATCAACAGGTAACTATCCAGTATCTCGGGACAATGAATTGTGGCTAAAGGCATAACTTAAGACACTCTTTGAAATTCTGTCTCATACAGTGGCCAATGGCCACTGCTGGTAAGTACAGTGATCTGTCAAACACAAAAAATGTTGCATGCCTTCTAATTTGACAGACAACAACCATGTAAAGAGACAGAAAAGATAATGTGCTTCTAACAATCTTCCAAGAAAAGCAGTTTTCCTTCTCCGTCAGGAACTGTTCATACTCCTCCCTACTCCTGGACATGGTGCTTCCCAGTCCACACCAAGTTAGGACCAAACACAGAAATACTTCATTTCTCCAGAAAGCAGCCAGATATTTCAGCTCATTTCTGACTAAATTTGATCACAGATAAAAATAACAGCTCTTCATGGCACAACTAAAAGAACACCAAATATCCTAAATGAGCAAATACATATTATGCATACAAATAATGTCATTGTAACATTTAATAATGCAAAGTCATGTTTTAGCAGTTTAGTAAATAAATCAAGTTATTCAAGAAAACATGCGGGCTAACAGACACATGCAGAAGACAATTACCTCATACAGGGCTAAGTCTTAGCACAGACTATCTTGCTTGTTTAAAGCAGCAGGAGATTTTTAGTCACCAGTTCATGACATTTGTTCCACAGCTCATCTAAAATCAACTATTTCCAGGAACATTGTGCCTCTTAGCACTATTCTGGGATATCAATTCAATATTGACTCAAACAAAAGAGTGCCGCTTAAGGAATTACCAGATCAACCCTCCAGTCTTTTAGACATGAAATATCTAATTCGAGTGCAGCTTTCACGTGGAAAGAGCCAACAAATACCAGTTATCTGAAAAGCACATACAGAGCTTAGTGTTTTGTACAACTCCGCATCCTGGAAGAGAGCAGAATGAACAAAAATCTCATTTCAGATTTGTTTTATTGTATGAGTAACACAGACAGATACACGTTGATAATATGGTCTGTATTTCCCTTGTCATTCATAAGCACAGAATGATCCCGGAGTCAATTTACTTCTAATCTGGGCAGGTCTATGCCTTCACCTTGACAGCTGGAGCTTATAAATTGCTGTCTTTTTCACACAAAATATCACTTGGGTCTCATTTCTGGCAGAGTACGGTAACAGAAATTGTTTGCAAAGAGAAACCCAGAATATTCCAAAGTACTGCTTTTTAAAGGACATTTTATGAGATAAGTAGTAACTTGGTTGACCATATAGAAAAAAAATGTAAAATGTGTAGTATACATACATTTTCACCACCCAATCTTGTATAAGGGAAAGACTGTCTTGTGTCTATTTGCCATTTCCTTGAAACACTGGAAGAGGACTGTTGATGAAGTGAGACTCCTACCAGCCACAGACCTGTCTCTGTCAGGTGAGGGTGGCCCCTTCTCCCCTCTATGCTTAGACTCATTCAACTTCTCACAGAAGAAATCCACAGAAACCCTGACATGCATAACAAACCCAAAAACCTTCTGGCAACAGCAGGGACAGCACCAGCAAGCACAACATGGGAAATGCTCATCACAGGTCCACTCCTTATGAGAAATACCAAGAATTTTTCAGTCCCAAATAACACCTGTGAACTGATGCCATCTGTATGAATGAGGAAACAGCAGACATCAATGCCCTCCATCAGGCAGATGTTGCAAGTGAACAAGAGGGGTATAACATTATGTGTAACTCCAATAGTAGCTGTTTAGGCTTAAAGGGAATTTGTTTATTGCTTTTTACATCTTCTAACTCACAAGTAGATCACTAGGCCAGTCAGAGGGAGCCATCAAAGATTTGATGCCAGTCATAGGCTTACATGGTTTCAGGGCTATGTTGAATCAATCAAGCTTCAACTCATACCATGGCTTTGCCCCTCGATCCTCATTCCACCTGAGAACAATTCACAGATGTGCTCCTAAAGTACACTTTAAGGAAGGTGATGACAGTTAAATGTGAACTAGTCACCATACACTTCTTTTTATGACAAGGGAGAACTGCAGAGGGTGATTCAACTGAGCTACTGTTTGAGCTTTTTCTAGGATGAGATGATTCATATAGAGATACCACTTCTCTTGTGAGTGCTCATGTAAGCACACTTGCACTGCCTTTCTTTGCCAGTTTATGGACAAGCATGAGAGCCTGTGTGTGTGCAGAGAAGCTTTAAGGGTCCATTTCTTCATGCAGATGTTCATGCTCTGCACTGCACACCAGCTGTCAGACATGCACAGGTGAGAACTTAGAGAAGTATCAGCATTTCTCACATGGCTTCTGGTTGAAAATACATCCCTGAAATATCTACGAACAATTCACTTGTTAAGAAATATCAGTAAATCTACAAAGTCAACAAACTGCAATTAAGCAGAAAAGGTTTTTCAAGACATTTGCTTTTTCCCTACTAGGAAAGAAAGAAAAACTTCATATAAGTCATGGCAGCACATGACAAACCTAAGAGGCAGCCAGTAGGCATTTCTAATTTTGGCACATGATTACTGGCAAATTTCTGTACATCAGTGAAGGGATTCAGTCTGACAATGGGAAAAGCAACAAAAATCCATCAATGACAACCTAGACAACATCAGTGCATTAACCATCAAAGCCATGCACTCAGCAGACACCAGAGACAGCATCTGTTCTTCAGGTAATCAATGACCCTCTCAAGAAACACAAAGCCTGAGCCAGGAAAAAGTTATAAGCTTGGGATAAGGACCTAAGGATGACATACAAATAACTGCTGCTGACAAAACAGAAGACAGGAGTTTAACTGCCATCTGTTCCTTTGAAAAATTTACTGTTCATAACCACCCTGTGCATTGTAAACTGAGGCCACTATAAAGAAGTTGGTACAACTTTCTGATGTCCCCACAAAGACAAAGGAAGAGTGTGCTAATGTTAGGTGAAGTTAGACAAAAGTTTTCACTGAAGTTTAACAAGGTTCTCTAGCTATGTTGAAAGCTAAAGAATTAGTAAATAGTAAGTTATGTTCTTTTGATAGATTCTTTAAAATTCTGTCTTATTAAGTGTGCTCAAGACAGAAAGAGCAAGCAACTGTCCCTAAACCACGCAGCATATATAACAGAAGATATTTTTATAAGAAGAGCAACAGGAAAAAATAAGACAGAAGTCAGTAACAGACAAATATTTGCCAGTAAGATTACCAAATGCATCGCCAAGATTCATCACCTATTCAAAATATAGAGGGATCTGTAGAATCCCATATCAAGTTGTACAAGGAAGTTGCCAAACTCTGAACAATTTTTTTGGAAAGGTGATCCTGGTATCTTAGAAAAACTCTCAGAATCAGTGGCACAGCTTGAACTGGCAAGTATCAGAAGTTTACGAGAGAACCAGCTCTTGTAAGGTTTCCCACATTAAGTCTTCTGATGCTTATCCAAGCTGAACTGCTGAGTCCCTCTGAAGTGTGCTCAGGCACTTACCATAGGGAGGGAAGGAGGCTACCCTCAAGAGCAGAGTGTTTTTACGTGGCACACCCTGGTCAGAGGCACAGCTGCACTCCCAAGGACTGATCAGAAATACCAGGTAAGCCTGACACAACACTTGAAATGATTTCTTCAAGTATTTTATGGTATAGCCAGCAGCTGCCAGACAAAGAGAAGTTCCCCATCTTACTGAAAGTGGAGTCACACATGTGCCACAGAACCACCTCAAATTTGCCTGGATGCTGTGGTCAGTCTATCAGACACAACATGATGAGACCTCAGCTTGAAATCACTTCCTCCCTTGAAGTTTTCTCTTCAAAATGAAACATTCAGTTTGGTATTGTTTTATACGCTGACACAGAGCTACCTTTGCTTGCTACCCTGCCCAAGGTCAACAACAGCAGCCTTAGAACAGTCTGTGGGAATGGATGTATTTTAGGGGTCCCCCTGCTCCCACATGGAGTCCTCCACTCTCATCAAACCCTTCTTTCCCACTGCTGGGAAATGCAAGAAGTACTTCCCTATGTATACCAGCACCTGCTTAGGTTTTCTAAATGAAAAATGAAAGACAGCAAAGGAAAACACTTGAAAGACAATGCAAAGATGAGACCCAACCACGTGTTGCCCTTGCAGTGCAGTTTTCACTTCCTTTCAAAGGATTAATCTTCAAAACACCTCTGTGATCCTTTGCAAACTTTTTTCCCCTGTCACTTTCCAGACCATCAAGAAAACAAATTGGATACAAAGTCACTTTGAATGTTCAAGTATTTAAGCAAATTCCCTGGAACTGTGTTCTCAGTGTTTCCTTCTGTGATTATTCTACTGTAAAAACATTTATTGATCACAAGGTGAACAGGAACAGAGATTCCATCACACATGCTACATTTTGAAGTTATAAGCATGAATATTAATGGAAGTACTACACAGTAACTTTTTATTCTGTAATAAAATCTTACAAAGAAAAGAAAAAAGTTGATTATGGCTAATTCAATGGGGGAAAGAGACTAAAACTTACTATAACTTAATTTTTGCAGATCAACAGATGGTCAAATCCAGTTAATCTCACCATGTTCCTCATGTATTAAATACTTCAGCTGATGGCCAGCATTGCAAATTACTCTGTGACTATGCAGCACCCAAGTGGAGAGACTAATGCTTGGCAGCCCAGTAGCTGAGGGATTTTTTTGAGCAGAAAAGAATCGTTCACAATAAATGCCATGAGAAGTGACCTGGATGACCAAAGGACACCCTGCTAAAAAGGCAAGAAGCAAAATTACTCCATCCAGAGTTTATCCCCTAGAGCTGCTAAAATACCCACAGATGGAAAAAGAAGTGACTTGGTTATGGGAGGAACCAATTCAAACCAGGCTAAAAATCATATCTCACCTAGGTGACGCTTCAGGGACAACACTTGAGAAAAAGTCACTTGTGTGTTCATGCTACTCAGCCTGAGAGAAATGCTGCACTGACCTGCTGTGGTGTAGAGTTTCTGCCTGAGTGCTGTGGCAGGGCAGTGTGCTTTCTGCCACAATTTCTCTCTCTTTACAGTCTCTGACTACACTCACTTTTCATGCAAAATCACTCCCAGAGAATCAGGTTTTAGCTCTTGGATAGAGACTTCTGAGTGGGGAAACTGCCCTTTGGACATTCAGATTTATGTGTTCTATAACTGATATGCACAGAGCAAATAAACTTAATTTAGATAATAGAACACAATGACTTCTTCTCTAACGAAGGATTAACTACCAGCGTCGTGAAAGGCATCTGGCAGCAGTAATCCATGTGCCTTCCTTCTTAGGGGCCTGGACTACTTACAGAAATAACTTCTGTTCCAGCTGACAGGACACTGACAGATCGACCAGTGGATTAACACAGTCCCAAAGGCTGGCAGACTCAGCCCTGTGACCAGGCTGGTCCTTTCCTCCAGTAGCCAGTTACTGCACACTGTGTGTGCCTGAACTGCCATGTAAATTTTCCAATTATCAGGCACAGGAGGGAAGAGAAAAACCTGTTTTCCAAAGTCACAGAGCTCTTTGCTACTGATTTACTCGGGAATCTCAGAGAAGCGATGCCATTTTCCTGACCTTCAGACACCCTGTTAGCAAAATAAGGACAAATACTTGTGTCTTACTCTGCTTATCATTTTGATACGAAACACTGTTTAAATGCTGATAAAATAATTATAAATGAGACAACATGCCGTGGAAGAGAAAATTAAAATGGCAGCAGGATCTGAGGGGACACTGTAAGTTAATTCAAAACGATAGTGGAAATATAATGATACAATTAGAGCAGCAAACAAATCTGGAGGTAATGAATCAGTTTATTAAACTAAGTGCCACTATGCATTCCTACCATGTAGGCATAAATCTCAGAGGAATGCCTCAAATAACTCTGAAGAATTCAAATATACCAAGATTGCAATTCAAAAAACTAATGGTAAAGTCTACCATTTAGGACTGTTAATAAGATTTCTGAAGTTTAATAGCTTTCCTCCCCTAAAACAGATTTTGCTTAGCCATGGAACTAGGCTCACAGATCTCTGCTCTTGACCTTCTAGGGCAACTTCCATGACTGTACTAAAATATACACTATGCTCCTAGGTCTGGGACACAGGTTGCCACAGAGGCTGGGTCAATGAAAGGTTAATTCTTTCAGTAATTGCTTCTCAGCAAGACTCAGGTACAGTGTCCAGCAGCTCTGCTCCAGTATTCATCGAAAAAACAAGGGTGTTTGTTTACACATGAATGGGTGGATAGGAATGGAATTCTATTTGTGGGCTGAAATCCCAACACACTCATCTGGACATCAGAACTTGAGGCCTCCAAAGCCAAGATTCCCAGAAATAAAGAAAAGTCTCCTACTGCATGGTGCTCCTGAAATCTAAGTCCTCATGAAAAAATGATACTCTTAGCCAAAATGGGGAATGATGTTTCCATGCTTAGAAGAGGTTTTTAGCTACAACACAAAATGATTCTTTCTTTGAATCCAAACAACCCGTTGGAGAAGAGTCATTCTTTTTTCATTCCTTTTTTTTTTTAACCCTTTGATGGTGCAGCTACAAGCCATGCTGACACTCAGCTCAGAAGAATGGTGAGGCTCTCCCCCCTAGAACTACTCCAGCACAGTTTGGTGGTCTCAGCTTTCATGTACCTATAGCACATGGCTCTGTTCTCTTCTGCAATCCTCTGCTGCAAGCAAAGGGCTGACTTAGTTTACAGCACAGTCCCAAGACTCTGCCAAGGAATGCTAGATGATGAGAAAATAAAACAACAAGTGTTGAAACTTGCTTTAATTCAATATTTACATACATAGTGAGCGATAGAGCAGAAGACAAATTATTCATGAAATACTAACTTGCTACAGTTCATTTTGCAAATAGCTTAAAAAAAGACTGATGAATTAACACTTCAATAAGGAGCTAAGACAACAGCTAGGGCATATTAAATAATGTTAATCTTCCCTCATTTTACTCATTAACTCCTTATTTTCTCCCTACTTCTTCTTCGGTGTCCCAAGCCATATGGCTCTGTTCCTTCATTTCTGTTTTTCTTTTATTCATCATCTGGCCTTGTTCTATTTCTCAGGAGTAAGTAGGTCCACACACCACATACACACACAGTGATGAACTAGGAAATCTGCTGGTGGATTTCCTGAAATCTGTCTGGAAAAATGAATAGCTGCACACTGTTTTCTCATAAAATGCCTCTGTTGGGTGTATCCAGCCAAGATTGCCAGGACTGGAACCCATCCATGCCAGACCAAAAATGACCACATTCTTTACATGAGTCGTTACACTCAGCAGCTGCTGCTTCCTTGGGAATTTCCTTGGACAACATGTTTGCTCGACCAAAAAGAAAGTATTTTCCACCCTTGCCTTGTGAAGGTGGAACATCCAAAAATAAAGATGAAGGCAAAGCTACATCCACGTGACACAGGCGAGTGACAAATGAAGGTTTCAGCATTCGTTTAAGAGAGATGCAGGAACAAACCTTCAGGCAAGAGGAAAGTGGTGCCAGCAGGGACAGTCTCAGACAGGTCTCATGGCTGCCAGAGGCAGGGAAGGTTCACCCTGAGCACTTTGCCTATCAGGCATCCCAGACTATGATGTGCAGATAGTCTGTATGTGAAAGACAGACCAAACAAAACCCAATACATTTAAGAATGCTATTGATTTCAAATGATTTCTAATCTCATGAGTTTTATCCCTAAGGAAGCACAATTGTGTGCTTGGAAACTCCATACATGGTCTAGCTACCTTTTTTTTTTTTTTTAATGTAATCAATTCTCCTGACCTCACAGGTCTGAAGAAGAAACCCATAAACTGCAAGTAACGCATAAACCTGTGCAGAGAGAACTCAAAAGGCTGTGTTTGAGCTAACACAGGATCTCAGGAGTGACATCTGGGGATGGGATAATGGGATGTACAAGTTTCAGCTCCAAGGAGTTGTTACTGGACAAGGACACACGTACCCTGGAAAAGCCAAGGGAGGGGAGGGTGACAGTGCTACTTAAATGCTGTTTTGGCTCCAGATACCTAAAGTACCTGGGATTCTCCATCCAGCAAACCTGGCCATCAGTAAACAGTAAACAGTGCAACAGAAAATAGTTATATTCTAATGAGGTGCAGATAGAAAGCAAACAGTGGCTATAATAATCATCCTGTTCCAGCTGCTCTTTCCTCTGCATTTTGCACAGTGTCGACTCCAAACTCTTAATCCAGGGGACCCACTGCTTCATTACCTCAGCAGCCCTCCTAATCCGTCTTGCCAGGGCCACAGGTACCAATTTCTTATCTCAAGGCCAGGCTTGTAGGTATACTGCATGAAATACTTCACTGTCTGCTGGCATAGGACAGCTGCAACACTGACACGTCTGACCAACATGTACGTTTATTTTCTTTTGTTAAGTTTTAAAATAAGGCTTTAAGCCTACAGAAGCAGCTGCATGCTGCCTCAGTTAAACCTATGAAAAAGAGTTAGTTTGCAAAACAAAATTTCTCCGGGACACTACCAAAACTGAACCTCCCAGACAGAATGTCTATTCTCAGAGACGGCAGCACAACCACTGGAGTCAGTATTAATATTTGAGCATACAACTGAGGAAAACCCACATCCAGGCACCAAACCTGTGGGTGACTGTAACTTCCCTCAGAGATTGCTGTAGGAAGGTGCAAGCCTCACATCTTCAGGAGATGGCAACTCTCAGCTGACTTTCTTGAAGGTGATCCTAAAGGCATGAAAAGGAAGTTACTGCACAGCATTTCTGCAGAGCACTTCGGAGCCACCCTAGAGCAGGCTGTGCTCACCCACCTCAGTTAATTGTGGCCTTTTGGGAACTAGTACTGGTATGTGCCAAGAGAGCCCTTTTCCTGCTGCCCACACTACTGTGTAGAGGCCAGAGATAGGTGTCACCTGTGCTAGTTCAGCAACGGAACAGACTCCCTGTTACTTGCCAGGGTCTCTAATGGAACCTTCTCTGTCCAGAAGATGGGCTGCTCCGACCACTTCCCACCACCACCACCACAGCATGGCTCGTCACAACCTCGGAACACCACTGGAAGCTCTGCATACCTTGCAAACCTGCTCACCTTGGCCCTTGCTCTTGTCCAATATAGCTGTGTAGTTCTCACAGAGACCCTGGCTGTTTCACAAGTGGTAACAGGGCAACACTGGTCAAAATGCACCAATGCTGTATGCTGCCTGCAGCTCAGGACACAGGCAACCTTCCGGCTAGCTCCATAGCTCTTCGCTCTGACATCCAGAGAATTCACCTACGGTGTCTTACAAAACACGTTTCTTTGCAGCTGGCCTCTCTGTCTCCCTTCCCTGCAACAGTCAAAGGAGGCTTATCATCAAAAGAAGACAGACATGGGTATCAGCAGCCTACCAAATCTGCTTGAAGCCATGCAAACAACAGCTCTGACCTTGGAACCGGTCAAAACAAAATTACATCTTATCTGGTTCTCAGTATGGGTATCTGATCAGTTGGAAGGACACTTAACATGGCAAGAAAGAAGTACCTTCACTGCACACAGGAAAATCTCTACTGCTTACAAAAAAACCCAATCCAATGGTAAATTCACAAGAGTAAATTCGTAACAGTTCCTTTATGAAAGAAGATGGCTGAGTCCTCAAAATCAGCTGCATGGATGCCATCCCATCACTAGGGTCACTTGTCTCAGAATTCAGTGTCCTTGTGTATGAATTATTTTTCAAGGTATTGTTAGCCTTGAAAACAGTTTTCTTGGACAAGATTGAGGATTGATGGAATGATTGAAGCTATTTCTTAAGGGTGAAAGGAGGTTTCTGGTGTGTGCATGGAGGTGCGGGAATCACAGTGGGGAAAAAAAAAGAGGGTGGACACTGATTCCAGTGTTGGGCTAGCAATATACAATTCCATTAGAGTTAGGCTGGCAGATTACACTTGGGATAAAAACTGCTAATCCTACCCCATACACTGGGCTAGAAAGAAGTTGGCAGGTTTGTGTCATTTGCATTACAAACTATACTGGTCAAACACTCTCTGCAGTAAGAGGATGAGGTGAAGCAGTTCAGCTGAGTGAAATGAAGAACTTCATCTTGGGGTTAAGATGTAGGTCTGGGAATGGAAATGCAGCTGTCATCTGAAAACATATTTTGTTTATTTGGGTTTTTTTTGAAGGGATGAAATGCTACACATAGAAGTCATCTCAATGCATGAAGCATCAGGTATAAGCCAAAAATTAGTGTAAAAAGGAGCAAGTTGAGGGAGACTGTGTGGGATTTGCAGCAGCCAACCATTTAAAAAAGCAAATCCACTCTGAGGACAAACCTCAATGAAACTGTTCCCAGGCTGCATTCGGGAAGGGAGGAAGAAAGACAACCTAGCAGTTTCGCACCTGGGCAAATGTAGACAGGCTTTTTTTAAAAAACCAAGCAAACAAATTAGCCAAACATACTTCCTATACCCCAACCCACTTCCTCTGTCTTTAGTCCATAGAAAGGGTTGCTGATCCTGACCACAGATTCCATAAACCAAGTAATATTCAGAAAGCCATTTTTGGCAGAGATACTTGAGAAACTGCCAAGTCTCACAGCCAGGTTTTGGGAACCAGTAATTTGCTTGTTGATTTGTGAAGGTCAGGACCTGGAAGCTATGCCGCATTAGAAGTGTGTGAAAGACTCATCAAAACACAGAAAATTTGGTTAATAAAATTTCAGGTGACAAGGTACTCGGAAAGAGTAATTTATAAATAGCAAGTACGTTGCCATCCTGTATACTAGCTGATGATGACATTTACCCAAGACATGTCCTGTCCTTTCTGTACACTGCATGTACACACTGCTACATACGCAGGACAGTTTTCCCCAGTGGCACTACCAAAAGTTCAATGCACTGGAAAAACGATGCTGCTACACAGATCTGCAAGACAGGCTGATGGTGAGATTTCTACCTACTGTTGCACACAACTTCAATACTTTCTCTGTCATGTGGTCAGCAAGTGGTCAAAGATAATCAGAGATATTTAATGAAAAGGTCTCTGAATATTTTGGTGTCTGTGATGACTTAGAAAATAAGGAGCTACTTCAGCTCCTATCAAAGTAAGCTCCATGAGGGGTCTGTGATGTTAGAGACAGAAACAAGCAGAATTTAGCCCTGTCAAGTAAGCATAGACTTTTCACTGGCCTACCACAAGAACAGAAATTTACTGACGCACCAGTTTTCAAGGCACATATGATGGTTATTGATATGAAAAAAAGCTGCCTTCTGAATGAACCACATATTACGTGCGGTCGTGGAACTATTCTCAGCCTAAATCCTCTGCTGGAAATACTGCAAACATACCGTATATAAACAGTCTATACTTGAATTTAGAAGTGAAAAATTAAGTATTTGATTCATAAAAACAGAAAGAAAAAGTCTCGAACAACAAGAGAAACCCCAAGTAAACCCAAAACTTCATCAAAACCAAAACTAACCATCAGAGAAACAAATGTAATTACAGAGTCATAGAAGTAATTGCAAATCATCCAAAGAACCAATTCAGCAGTTCTCCATGGCCCCCTGAGCCTGCTGAACAGTTAACTGGAGGCATTTCAAGCTCAGTTGCTCAGTGGGAGCCTCCATTCCATTTCTAGCTCCAGGATCCAGTTTCAACAGGAAAGTTGACGCTACTGAATCAACAGTGGCCATGCCCTCCATGCCTCCTGTCTCCCTCCTGGCTGGTGGGGTGAACCAGCCACACAACAGGAGGGAAGGACACTTATCAGGAGCAGCATTAACTTCTGTGAGAACAAAAGCCTCAGGTATGTGCCACAAGATAAGCACCTGGCTCCTTATGGACCGGGAATAAATGGCATTTAGACCTCGGTGCTTCCTGAAGGACAGACTTGAGGACTCCAGCAGGCTGCACGTGCCAATCAGCACTGGACTGAGACCTGCTTCATTGCCCTTAACCAGACCCAGGTCCTTGCACTCCCCTTGAAAATACAACCATGACTGAAACGCAGCAGCGGGAGGGCACAGGAGGCACCCGAGGTGTTTGAAATCACTGAACGCGTGTGAGATGTGGCGGCTCCATCCACCGCCTCAAACGCAAAGAAAAGGCAGGTCCCAAGTCACACTGAGAACACTGAGCTGTGTGAAATGTCTCAGGATGGGGTTATTTCAAGTTAAAAATTGAGACATACACCCAAACCTATCCAAGGAACCAGAGACCGCAGTGATGCTACACACTGCAATGGGGGGAATTGGGGATGGAAATCCCACAGGATTACACAGAAACAACACCCCAGTGGGGCACAGACCTCACCACCGCAAGAGGGTCAGTGGCTGCAGTGACCCTGTGACCCATATGACGCACGGCTCTGCTCACAGTGCCTGCCCTGGTTGCTCCTTGATTCAAGACTTGCCAAGAGTTTGTCCCAGCTGCTCAAAAAGGTGCTGGGGATCAATCTGCTCGTGAACAAACAATTTCCCTCTCTCTAACAACCTCACCTGCTAGACTGCATCAGCTGACAGATGCAAGACAAACAGCTTTCAGGACATTCATTAACAGCAACAAGCATAAATTCATTACATGTTTTACCAGGTCTGGGTAGGTGACAGTATTTTCCCTCATGTAAATCAGTCTACAGCAAATCAAATTCCTAATTTCACTACAGAGATTTGAATTAGCTTCTGACTTTAAACTGCTTATTTCACCTCAGACATCACTGTTTCATTGATTACAACATATAAATAGAAACTTGTGTTTCTGGATCAAGACTTTTTCTGTATGACATAGGATGACAGATGTATTATGGTAACTGCATAGCAAGCAACCAGTCAATTCTAACCCCAACATAAGGTGCAACTTTGGAGTATTTCCAATGAGAACAATAGGGATAAACTGGTCCAAACTTACTAGCAGCAAGCTTTTGCAATCTGAATTTTAACTAACGATAAAAATGTATCTGTATCTTCTGTTTCTTTCTCAAACATCTACTGATATCAATGGTTATCATGTTATAAAAGAATGCCCAACTGAATATATTGGAGCCAAAAGCATTACTTCAAAAACCTTTCATTTTCAATTTTATGGAAAACACTTGAGTCTTTCTCATTTGGCCTTCATAAAAGACGAATGAATTTTTTTTAAAAAAAATTTAATCACATGTAAAAATGAATTTTACTACCTAGCAATGCTTTCAAACAAAGTTTATCAGGTAAACTATTCAGGTAAAAAAGCAACAGCCCACTGAACAGTGCAACACAGTTAAGAATAGTACAGAAGGACAGAAGGTCTTCCATTACACCATTTCATCCCAGCAGTCAGAAATATTTCCCTGCAAAGCCCATGATACCAAACAGGGCTGGAAGAACGAATCCAGCAGTCACAAGTGCTCTTGCAGTTCCGCTGCATGTGCACACTGTTGGAATCTGCTCCAGAAAACCCCACCGCTGAGAAGCACCTGCTTAGTGCACTTACTCAGCTTATTTCAGTGCAAGAATCCTGGAAAGCTGGGGCAACTGCTCCATCTCTCAGCATGTTCTGAGAAATAGTCTAGCATTTTTTCATTTAAACTGAAATTTGTAATCCTTTAAAAAGGACCTTTCAGGACACTCAGTTGTCAAAGGTCAGGCATTTTCATCACAATTCTCTCTGGACTAACCTTAGCTAACCAAACTGTATTCATTAACCACAGACAGTTACTTAACCCACTATTTTCATAACAGGGGTCAGATCCCACACAATGTTGTCACACCATTTATTCTTTCTTATGAGAGGAAAAAGGATGATGAGCATCAATATTGATCCAAATTGTCTGAGATAAAAATGTCAGTGTGCAATAAAACTTTCTTAACTGTTTGGGATGTGCTTTCAATCTATCTCTCATTGTAACATAAGGAGCTGTTATGCCCACTGCCTGCTAAATACCCTGCTAAAGGCTATTTAGAGTAGAAAACCTTTCTAATGATACATAATTACATTTCTATTAGATCAGCTGCACAACATCTCTCTACTGGAAATCCAAAACTGAATCTTGGTCAATGCTACAACCTCTATTCTGCTGACAGGCAAGGGTAAGCCTAAATGAAAAAGCTGATTTAATTATTCATTTATTTAAATTACAAGTAACTTTCTGCTTTCTTTGCCAATGCCTTAAGGAACACTGCAGTAATGGAAAGGCTTTGCAGAACTCCTGAAGGTCTTACAAAAATATAATTCAGCAGTCCCTGCAGAAATCTGAAGTATTTTCAATAACATCATTACTGAGCATTAATAAATGAATTCCCAGCCTGCGATATAAGCATGATGGTACAGCTGACAATATTTCATTATAAAAATTCCTAGAGGGCAGCAGGGATCCAGCTATGAAGACAGCACTAACATTCAAAGCACTGAAGGGAAGAAAGCAGAATTTTGGCTATCATTTATTAAAAAGGAGCTTGCCTCTTACATTCAATCAGAACTTGTTCTTTCAGTTCCTGTTCTTCAGTCTCTGCAAAGTACACGTCAAAACACACCAAGATGGCATGTCAAGGTACAGTTGGTCTTCCAGGCTTTGCATTAACAGATGTTTTACCTGAGTTTTGATTCATGTAATTGTCACACTAAGTTCTGGGAGAAAGAGCACAATTAAAAAGGTTTTAGACCATGCTGTTAGGTTTCCCTACATATCAATATGACATGTATGTTATTACTGCACAGTGACTGGAATATGATTCTGCCAACTCAACATACTGTGTCTGTAACTCAACTTGGTAACATATAACCCTGAGCATACACTGGCATAATTACTAAAGAAAAATGAGACAGAACTAATTACAAATTTACTCTGACATAGTTGAAAAAGTATATACAGTTGGTAAATTGTGAGATCAGAGAGTAGAGATGGTGAGCTTGGGGATGGACGTGTCTCCTAGTCCACACTTGGAAATGGTCTGTGCAAACTAAGCTGGAATGGACAGGCTACAGAGGAACATGGTGACTCCTCTGGCTCCCAGTCACCAATGCCCATGGTGGCAAAGCAGTTTATTTGCTGTTGACCAGTACAGGGCAACGTGTAGGCCCATGTCCACCAATTCTTCTGATACTATTCACAGGAACTGTGCACAATGGATTTTACCCGCAAAGCTAAAATTAATGGTAGGGAGAGGCAGGGAAAGGGTGTTTTCCTAGATTTCTGAATTCAAGATATTGCAGACAAACATTATCTGGCAACTGCAATTTCTACCAGGTGTTTTAAAGTATTTGGATAAATATGTGCAGAGATTGCAGATGTGTCCCCTAAACACAGCACAGAGCTGTGGGGGAGAAGCAGACGGTGGCTCAGTGCAGGCACCAGGCAGAAACCTGTCTCAGGGCTAAATTGCTTGTTACCTGCTCTGCTGGGACATCATTTGCTCTGAACAAGGTCACAGAAAGCTGCCTGTCCACCCTGCCCCATGGGCACAAGGGGCCCTACACACACAGCCCATAAGTGGCATTATTTCTGACCTGGTCCCGTTCCAATTGTGGGCTTTAATGGTCACAGTTAAGCCTGATTACTAAAAGAAAAGCATCCAAAACTACTGACTACAGCACAGAAACGAGGGGAAGAAAGCAACTGGCTTAGAAATATCTGCCTGTGCAGGGTGATGTCTGGTCTTACTCATGACAATGAAGGTTAACAGGAGATAATGCTCACGGTCCACAACACAAAGCTGGACCAGGCATACAAAGGAGCACTACAGTTCATTAGTCAGCTACAGACGACATTTCTAATTTGACAAGGATTTTAGTCAGAATGCAACCCTGCACCGTATGCAGGACTTCAAATGCAATGATGTACCAATGAGACTTATGGTCCTGAACTTCCATTTTGTGCAAGAATCTGACAAAACTCTCATTTCCCCTCTTCTCTGTTCATTTAACCTCTCATTATAAACTCACAAAAAGGGCCTCAACAAAATTAGGCTATTACAATCCCAAAGAATTTTGATTTAAGATAACAAGAATGAAAAATGAGAATGTAAAATATTTTTACAAACAAATGACACTTTACCATTTTCCATGCTAATGTGGCAAGAGAATGAAAACACAGTCTACACTGAAATTCCTTCTCCCAGTAGGCAGAAATTAGAGATCAATCATATATGACAGTGCTAAAAAAAGTCAGTCAGGAATTTAACCATGCTGCAGCTTGCATTTGCAGCTCAAGCTTCATTTCTTTCAGAGTATGTCTTTTCATATAAGTGCAGTGGAAAAACATGCAAACCAGTTTCTGTCTTCGCTTTCTCATCCTCATTTCTGGTTCCATCATTTCCCCAGACTCAGGTGACTCAAACTTGGTCTAGTTGCTTCATTTTTTTAAGTTCTTGTTATGGTTAAAATCTGCCTAGTCATGGAAAACACGGAGACTTGCACCCTCTCCTAGGCTGCAGTAAAAGTGAATGGTGGTATTTTTTTAACACAGGTAGGAAAATCAACTTCCAGAAGGCAATTCTAAACACGACAAGCCTACATACTGCTGATGTGGAGATGCTTGGCTAAGGACAGTCGGCCCCAAAGGCTTGATTTCAGTTATTCTCATGGCTTAGCATAAGGCCCAACTATGTTGGCTCTTAAACTGATTGTTTTGTTCTGCATTTAACCCTTACAGTACACGTTAAATATCTAGATTGTATTAGGAAGCGATTCTTAAAGCACATAGCTGCTATGGCAACAGCCTTTTTAGGAAGCAGGTGTTCTCATCTCTCCATACAACCAGCAGCTCTAATGGCACCTTGTGCTCTTAGTGATATCCCAAGGAAATAGATCCAGTCACAAGCAAAGCAGGCAGGCTGCTGCCTGCCATCAGCAGTGCTGCTTTCTGCAGCTTGATGGGCTTTCACTGGAGGCATTTTTCATAAATCAAGACCAATAAAACAGGTTAAATAGCCAAGGCTGCTTCACACAGAGTTTATTTCAAAAAGGCTGCTGAACAACAGCAACTCTGTTCTCAGCACCTGCAGAAGGCTCCAGCAACCACCACCACTAGTAGAGCAAAAGGCATGGAGAGGTGCTGAACAACTGGCTACTAAGGACATGGATTATTAACAAACATGGGCCTTCCAGGTTACAGAGCACCCCTGGCCTATTTTGATAAGAGAGCAGAAAGGCGGCCTCTTCTTTTCACGATTCCTTGCAGGGGAGCCAAACCTCATGCTGGCACAGCCACAGCAACCCAGACACAACAGAGCACCAGGGCAGATGAAATCGCAGAGACAGAAACGCAGAACCAGCCGAGTGAAGCGCTTTCATTAGCGATTGCCCTGGACCAGAACGCAGCACCTGAGCCCCTTCCCCTAGAAACACTCTGGTAGAGCTGAGATCTGAATCACGACTTTGTGCCTTGAGACCACAGTATTTGTCACGTAACACCCAGTGCAGGCCATGTGTTGTGATCAGCACAGAGAAGAGAATGTGAGACTGAGACCTAACTCCAGGCTCTAAGTGACAACTACCAGCTCCCACACAGCTCTGGCCCACACACCTACAAGTTTCTGTAATGCAGACATGGAGCTCCCCCCTTTACAAGAGGCCTTTCTAACTAGAGGGGCAATAAAAGCCAGTTACGAGAAAGTAAAGAGACCAGCTGCTAGTAGATGCCAAGTTGCTAATGCCTCACAAAGAGGAAATCAGAGGCAGGGCTTAACCAACAAACAGACTCAAGAGATGCCATCGGGCCTGGCTCTCCTGGAGCAATGGCTAGGGAGGCACCAGAAACAGCCCAGCTCTATCTGAACAGGAGAAGCCTTTGCCTGGCAGCAGCACTGTTCACACAGGCTTACACCCACACAAGTAGCTGTTCAATCCCTCTAGGGCTGCAGAGATTAAAAGAATACATCACATGTGTGTTGTCCTTGAAACACTGCAGCTCCACTTTCAACAAATCATATCACCTGCTATTTCAGAATAGTCAAGAACCAAACCTCTGGCTTACCTAAAAAAAAGCAGAAAGAAAACAAATGGCTCCATCACAAACAAAGCCCTCTGCTCTACTGATTACATTTAGCAGCATGAACATGCCTTTTCCCCCATCCTCTCTCCAGCTTAGTATCAACAGCCTGCCCCAGGCTCTGTGAATTAACCCTCCACAGTAAAGATGTGACCTGTGATCCACAAGAACATTATAGCTTTTATTTTTTGAAATGCATTTGCAGTCCAGCCAGCAAAAAACAAGCTCCTTGAATGAGAGTGTGAGGTAAGAGGATAAACAGTCACTGAGATTCTTGCAACACCCTGCCTAGAAAAGCAGTGTAAGGGTAGACGTTAGGAGAGGACACACTCTCTTGCCCCTCAGGTTTTGTGTCCCTCACACACACATCTTTGCATGGCAAAGAGAGGAAAGGTGAAGGAAAATATAGTTCAGACAGCTATAGAAATTAAGTCAGCTTCTAATTGAACCTGCTCTAATAGCAGGGCAAGAGGCTGAGTGTGGGAAAGTCACTACTCCCTTAGCTCACACCACAGCTTGGGATTCGGCGTGCTCTCTGTCACTGGGCACTCTGAGGGATCTCTGCCTTTGTTACTGTTGTTCATGAAAGTCTCCCTCAACAAATACCTTTGATCTCCACATAAATCTTTTTCTTGTGTATCCATCACAGGCTGCGGCCCAAAGGCAACATACACGTTTTCGTACCACCAAGTTTTTTTCTGTCATGTGTATAACCCAATTAAGAAAGGAGAAGACACAGATGTGAGAATACTTTTTAGCAGTTTACTGTAGACTGGGAAAGCAGTTATTTTCTTTAGCTGCTGTTATAAATCAAAATGTGTAGATATGAAAATACTAAGATATTTATAGCTACGTGAATAACCACATTTGTAGAGTGCCGGTCAAAGAAAGCTGAACAGTCACTTCACTGACTGAAAAAGACAAGCTTTTTGGCTTCCTTATTATAACAAAACTGCAAATGTCCATTGCAGAGCAATAAAAAAGCATGGTAATGCAATATGAAAGGGTTTTTTTTCATTTAATGACATGTTTTAATAACAATCTTGATGAATTCAAAAGGAAGAAACACCTTCCAACCCATTACTTGTGGAAAACATCCAACAAAATCTACTCATGTTTTTTAACTTTGCTGAATTCAAATGTACTTCATGCACAGCTTCAGTCAACCAAGAATATCAAGCAAGTCCTCCAGCCTTCTATTACTAGAGCACCCAAGCATTGGTTAACACAAAGTATTTTTTCTAGTCTCGAATTTGATTTTGAATAAAGAAAACACTGCTTGCAGCAACTGTGAGGTCAGGGCAATGCACAAGTCTCCCCATGGCTGCAAGGCAGCACCCACAGCCTGAGCAAAGCTCCCTGTGGCACCAAGCACTGACTCCAGCCACCATCTGTTCCATTCCTCGGTTGCTCTTTGCTCTCCTCCACGTTCACCAGTATTACTGACCAGAGTAACACGAGAGCAAACACTTAAACATTCATTATCACACTGATACGTTGTCCGGGAGCACACTGATTGTTGCCAAGTCGTTTTGGTACCATGGCAACGTATTACCTGGGATCCAGCTGCCAACTGTGGCATTTTGCTTATTTTACAAGCAAGGTGACATTTTGTAATTCTAGTACAAACCATTAAGGTGGGCAATTAAAACCATGATATGGGGAATTAAATAAAAGGCACAAAGAGCAGCAGCAATTTCTTTGGTCTGTTGCTGAACAGAACCAGACAGATGTGTTTGTGTTGTTTGGTTTAACAGAAGAATCCCAGCAGCAAGAAAGTGGATGGCACCTGATTCCCTGGACCAGGCAGTCCAATCTGGGCTGAAGCCCATGAAAGGGAGTCCAGTTTCTTGACCTGGGTCAAGCAGCTATCTGTCAGTATGAAAGGTGACATTAATTCTCAATGTTTCCAAGTGATCTCTTTCTTCATAATGCAAACAGTTGTTTCTGCATACTCAATACTGTTTCTGTAGACTCAATAGCCAAACTGAAAAGAAATGCATAATCACTGAGGTGGAAATAACAGCAAACTACTTTTTAACATCCCAAACTGGTGTCTTCTGGTTGGAAGCCTTATCCTAGGATACTTCTGAGTTAGCGTCTCTTCTCTAGTTGACACCCCGTTGCACTCACTTTGCAACCATGCAACGTCACTGCTGCATTCAGGAAAAACATTTTTTAAAAGAGCAGTGTAAGTTCTGACATATGACCCACACTGTAGTGCATTTGCTCCCTTGCACATTGCCAGTCAGCAGTGTCACTCCCTCACCTGGTTTCTGCCACTAAGCAACATCCCTGTGTGGAGACCTCTCCTTGTTGGAGGCTACTCAGTGGGGCAGCCCTGCCCCAGATGTTTTGGTACCAGGCCCTGGCACTCACTGCCTTGTCCTGAGAAACCCCATCTGTAATACACCATTCTCCCTGGCTTCTGTACACTGGAAGAGGTATAAATGACATCTGAGCTAGACTTGCTTAAAAAGTTATACAGAAAAATGACACTCTGTCAACTTAGCAAACAACATCATTCCCTCACTCTAACCTTTCCTTTGGCATCTCTTGCTATCTGAGCTCCAGAAGCCAGCACTACCATGCTCTTCACCTCACTACCATGCTGTTCGCTTGACTGCATTTCTTGGAGGTCACCTTCAGCCACAGCAGCAAAAACTGCAGCACCTGGGCCCTCAATTCTGGCCTTCAGATCTGACCTCCAGAGCTAAAACACACAATCCACAGCATGATCCTTTTCCCTCTGCTCTGCCCCATCATCCACACTTGCCTGCAAAAGTCACCTTTGGGCTGTAACAGCTTACTGTGGTCTCATTTCTCCTCTCCCTCTCTTCCACCCATTCCCCCATAGGAATCTAGATCTTTTTTTCTCAGAAACGCTTCTGTCACTCTCCACCATGGGGAGATAACGTCCTAGCCCACAGATGGTATTTAACATACGGCAAAGTATTTATTTCCAACTGATTTACACTTTGTTACTTTTGTAGTCTTCCATCCCTTGCATCTTCCCAAAGTTCTTCACCTTGGAAAGCTAAGACTGTAAAACTAGCTTCCACAAAGAAACGTGTTCTGTGAATTGCTCTTTTAGCAAGCAGGGAAAGAATTTAAAAGCCAAAGAAAAACACAACAGTGATGACAGCCCTGACTGAAACCTGCCTGATTATTCCTGCCTATGTTTCAACATCCCCTCAGCCTCAGCACATAATATAACCATTCTCTTCTGAGCAGACTCAGTCAACATTAATTAAAGGCACAGGCTGCTTTCTCCATCTTCATGACAAAGACATCACTTTTGCTCTTCCAAAATAACCTCCATCCCTGGGTAAATTTACATTTCAGGGGCAAGGGCAGAAGGTCTCCAACAATCTCATTAACACACTCCTTTCACTGGGGCAAGGCACATGTTTCCATTTGACAAAACCCAAACGGAGCTCCGAGCCAGGGGCAGACGTACACCCCGGTAAGCAGAGAGGTGACAGCCTGCACTGGCAGGCAGGTTTCGCTGTCTGCAATTTGCTTTTGCAAAAGGTTAATCCCTAACGTGCTTCAAGGAGGCAAATGCCAACCTGCTGCACATGCGGCTGCATACAATGGAAAGATTTTTATTGTCGAGGACAAAAAGGTCAGGGACGCTCATCACGTTCACATTTCTCCTGGAATGCCATGCAGAACAGCAAGTTCCTGAATATGAGCCTCTGTTCACAGTGAAACAGACATAAACTAAGGAATATAAGCCTGCAAGTGCTTGGAAAGGGCAGGATAAGTATAATGTGCAGGTGCTGTAAGGGACCTCGTTTGTCCCAGGCACCCCATATTGTACTATTCAGCTGTGACAAAAATGAGCAATTGATACTACATTTGTGTGGTTTATAGAACACTAAGGCTTGAGAGGCCTAATAAATAGAAAGAGAAATGCATTTTTATGAGCACTAGTGCAAAGCAGGACAGTTCTTGCCTCCAACATCATGTGCGTTTAAGCTGAGCCTCACAGCAGTTGGAAAATTTTTTAGACCCCATCCTTTTGGTAGCCTAAGACACAATTATCTTGGGCAGATTCCTCTCGCTTCCAGGAGAACTGGTAAGCTGAATTTTGCAACGGAACTACACTGTATCACTCAGAGCAGACACCTCTGCTGCTAACAAGAAGACAGGCATGCAGGTTATCTGTGCTTCCCTGACTCTTACGCACCTTGGGATCCTGCTTTCTCCAGAGAAAGGCCTCACCTGATCTAGACCCCATTTTAGAGTTCACACTGAGTAACCTCAATGCAGAGTGCTAAGGAGAAGGCAGGTGAAAGATGCTACCACCTTCTCTCTGCATGCACTGACGGGAGCCCAGTCCCTGAAAATGAGGCAACTCAAGCATGAGATACCAAAGGAGTTACCCAGGCAAGCCCCAGTACACCACTGTGCTGAGGGAGCTGATCTGTGAACAGAAGTGCTTTCCTCAGCATCTGGGTCAGAAGGAAAGTCCTCTATGAACACAGCTGGCTGAACAAACTGGAGGAGTCAGTGCCTTCCAACTCAGTGGTGGCAAAGAGAATGGAAAAAAACCTTGCATGCAGTGTAATACCAAAGCCAGCAGATGGAAGACTCAAACTTGGAGGGGAGAAAAATAAGGAATTTAATCATCAGAGCCAGAAGTATTTTCTGTTCAGATCTAAAAAGTCACCACCAAACACTGAGTACTACCTATTGTTCCATCGTGCCAGCAGCTTGTAGATTTTGCTGAAATGATAGAAGATACCACATCTGCAATCCCTGCAAATTATTACCCTTTCACTTTCAGGCTTTGCTCAGCCTCTGGAGCTCTGTTTTTGGTCAACTCCTGCATCTGGGGCAACTGACCTCTCCTGACCCTTGGCACAGCCAGGTATGGAGCTGCACCCACGCCTTCCAGGTTATTCTCCCATGTTTCTTCTCTAACAGCTCCCATCTCACCAGCTGACCTATTCAGATAAAAAGGTTGGCAGCTGAAGTACAGCACTGGAAGGAAAAGATGCCATAAATAAACCTTCCAATACTTCACAGGTCATCTGAAAATTGTCTCTGAGAGACAATCACAATAAATCCAAATTACTTTGTTGAGTTACATTTCCTGTGTATCAGAATACCCTGCAAGACTAACGTGCTTTAGTATGTTATTTTCCTGTCCATTTAAGAGAAAAATACTTTACCCGGCAATACTTTTCAACTTCATTCATTTCTAAATCTGAGCATCTCTATTTCTGCTGCATTAAGATCTCTCTCATAGCAGGACTAA
Organism: Serilophus lunatus; assembly: GCA_013399895.1. NCBI lineage: Eukaryota > Metazoa > Chordata > Aves > Passeriformes > Eurylaimidae > Serilophus > Serilophus lunatus. Next base: position 581,976 of record VXBA01005600.1, on the reverse strand, counting down.
GGTCAAAAAGCAGTGATTTTTTTGAAGCTCTGGCACAAGAAGCTGGTATTATATATGAAGTATAAGAATTACAAAATTTTGCTGATTGCTGACAACTTTCCAAACTACCACAATTCTATGCCACTGTGACCTGTAACAGCTACAGCATGTCTGCAGCACAGATACAACATATTCTTAATTTGTTCTAATTCTGATCTTATTTTGGGAAGTCCAGAGGGTTTTTCCTTAACCTTATAATTCATTTTTGATGAGGAAAAACCCCAAAACACAACCATAAATAATCCTGCCTTGCTGTAGGACTTATTGACACGATTCTCTCCAAGAAAGAAAAATAATTTCTGTTTCTACTTTCTAAAAAATGTGAAATTCCTAAACAAGACTTCTCTTGTGTCAGGAGTGCTGGGAATTATTCCTAGCACATGATGACATATACGTAGGCTTTTCCAGTACAAACACAGTGGAAATCTCTCATCAGAAAGCACTGCTCTGCCCTTCAGCTGGAGGTACATTATAGCCACAGATCCTACAGGCTCATTCTGAGGAACTGACTAAAGTTAGAATTTCCACATTACAGATAAGTTTCAGCAGATGCAAAATTCTGCAAACAGAATCCAGTATATGCTCCAGAGATGTAAATGTCTTTACACGATTACAGATAAAAGTGCTGGCAAACACTTTCAACCAGAAATACAACGAGCTTCATCTGGTGATATTTACCCTGGGACAACTGGCAACTTTCAGTGTAATTTTTGAAAAAGGGACTTTTCCACTTCACCACAAACACAACGCCCCTTTAGCCGCTGTTGCTCCTTTTATTCACCCAGCACAAACCCAAAGAGCACACAGAGTACCTCTGCTCCTCACTGCTGCTGCTCCTTTCCAGTCCCAACCTCTTTTCCAGTTTTTCAGGATAGCAGGGATGTGCTGCTTTGTCCCAGCTCAGCCCTGCCTTCAGCTGCTAACGGGCCATATCCGTGCAGCTCTCCACCACCACCACTCCAGTGTATGTTTTATTCCCATCAGGGCAGCTCAGGCTGCTGCCTGAACAGCCCTGGACAAAGATTACGCTGCCACAGCGGTTTCTACACGGAAGAGCCATTTTTTTTTAAAGCCTGTCATGTCTGTAGCAGCGTGAAGCTGCTCCACACAACCCTGGCCCCTGAAGTGGGCAGGGGGACTGGGATGGGGCTGCCTTCCAGTCAGTCAGCTGGCTGCCAGCCACCACAGAAAAAGCTCTCCTTTGCGGGATGCTGTTTAAGGCTTTTTAAAATCCCACTTTAGAAAACGTGGCTTTGATTTGCCAGATGTAAAAGTGACCTCCAAGAGGGGATTGCCATATACTTAAATCCACAGTGTTATACAGCTCCAGATAGACTTACTTCTTTGATGGTATACGAGCACACAACAATCTTCTCTGGATATTACGTGCAAAAGATGAATCTGAGGGGATTCTTTCAGTTTAGTCATACAACTCAGATCACAGCATGGTTTCAGCTGCACTAGAATATTTTGAGCGCTCTGAGTGTACACGATGCACTCAGAATTAGCCAAAATACTGATCCAATATTTCAATGAGCTGGTAGGTGCTGAAGTAGATAAAACAGCTACAAAACCCAGGGGAGCATGTAAAGAAAGTGATGGACAGCATGGCAGTGATTTTATTCTAACAGTGAGGTCAATCCTAGAGATCACAGAAAAAAGAACATGCCTGTCATCTAGTTTTGCAATACTTGGATCTCAATAGTGAAAATGCTCAGGTACCTACCACTGACAGTGTTATTCAGTAAATTACATTTTCTAGACTAAAGCTACATTTTTATCCTCAAGCCTGTCAGTTCTCCCCAAACGAAGCTAACAAGAGCACTAAAGACAATTTTAAGCAGTGACACCTCAGCATTTCTTCTTTCCAGATCCAATAATTAATCAGCTATACAGTCCTGCATCTTGCTTGCATCTTCCTGACCTAGACTTGCCTTGGCTGTTAAATGATGATTTCAGTCATATTAGGTAGAGAAAAAAAAATGGAAAAAGGAAAGATTCTCTTCCACCACTGGGAATCCTACCATGAGCTCTGAAGACAGGCTTTCAACACCAAAGGTCAAGTCCACTCTGTCCTGACCCTGGCTGTTTAAGAGAACAGACTTTCACTCGTTCATACTAAGATGCAAGACAAACATTGATTCCATCTGCAGCACAGCAGACACAACACAGGCAGACAACAGGAAAAAGGGATAAGAACCAGAAGGGTTTGTGGTGCTTTCCCCACCCCCAAAAAAACCAAGCTTTTCCAAGCTGTAAGAGTTCTAGCACTGAAGTCTCCTGCCCGTATTAGCAATTTCTTGCTGACACGATTCAGGAAATTTCAGACTTTCTGGTATTTTCAAAATACTCAGTACCTGGAACTGGCTGACGAACAGCCAGGCATTTAGCTTGCTAACAAGGAATTATTTCCTACAGGATTAACACCAATGAAGGCACAGCCAGGTGTGAGGCCCTGTACTTGCAATGCCTTGTCCTGCTCCCTGGCTCCTTTTGGGAGAGCTGTGGCCCGGAGGGTGGGCAGAGGCAGGCAGCAGGCACAGCCATGCACAGCCCCCTGTCACACAAGGAGAGGTAACATGCTGCCAGGCCCCTGTGTCCTCAGAGCACACATGTCAGCGCACAGAACCCCTGGAACAGGATTGGAATGTAAATGTGGATTCATTAGCATAGGGCTGCTGCCTGGTACCTGTCACAAGGTGCACTGAAAACTGTTATTACGAGTTTTAAACACTGAACTTCAGCTGTGAACTTAGCCAGAAGTACTGAGTATCCAAAATGCACACATCAATACATCCCTCAAATGTGTTGCAAAACACTTTTTTAGATTTACAAATAATCTTTTAGAGTTACAAATCAACAGACAACTATGGACACACAATCTTAAAGCAAGCAACAAATCACTTCAGCTGTATCAGTTTAAGTTTCATATAACCAACTAAATCACCCTCATATTCCAAATTTAACAGCAACAGCCACGGGAGATAAGGAAGAGCACACCTAATGCAAAATCACAACACCCATTTCTTACACAGAAAAATACCAAACCTGTATGCTGTGAATTGAGGCTGAAAGCTTCGCCTCGCAGTATGTCCCCACGCCACAGGTAATACACTCCCCACTCGAGCCTCCCTTCAGTTCAGATGGCTGACTGGCATGGTCTGTTTTGCTAATAAAGTGGTTCAGTATTTACATACCAGATGGTGAGCCTGCCCCTCTTCACTTGGTCGCTCATTTTGTCTGGTTTTAAATGAGTGTTACCAGCACCTGCTCTTGTTTTAGTTGATGTTGTCTTAAATCACCCCATGATTTACCACAGTTCCTCTCTATCAGCTATTTCTGTATCAACTCCCCAATTAAAGTCTCAAGGCAGGAATTCAAAGCAATTTTTAGACAATAACTGCTGTTTCAACAACTATCCTGTGGCAGCACAGCTCAAGGCCACAGGAATCTGTGGCTGTAATGTCTCCAGCCTTCCCTGCTTTAAGCAGGCTTTTTTGTGGGGAAGCAGCTCTGCTTCCATGACAGGGATATGCTTTTATTCCTCATCTGTTGAGCTGAAATAAACATCAGCTGTGTCCAAGCCTTTCTTCCAGTATCCCTGTAAAAAAAGTGATTTATTTTCTAGAGGAAAAGTATGAGCTAGGAACATCAAAGCAATAATAAACTACAGTTAACTCCTCATCGATTCTCATTTCACTTAAATCAGCTCATCCAATTTATTGTTGCATGGCTGCACTTACTATTACATCCATTTAATATGTGCTGGGTAAAAGAAAATGGTACAAAACCACTGCCAAGGGCTTCAGAAAACGAAGATTTCGCCTTCCTTGCCTCAGCTGCTCTCTGCTTCTTTGCAACCCTCACAGTCAAGAGCCCGCTTTGCACAAACTCAGGAGTGCTTCAGCTCCCAGAGAAGTGTTTCCGAGCACCAGCAGCAAGGACTGTCCTCCCCTGGCACTTCTGCACAGCGACTCTCACATCACTGCCAGCACTTTATTTCCTTTTCTCTGAACAACAGAGCAGCTTGTGTTGTTCCCTCTTGCCCCTGAATAGGAAACCACATGCCACATTCGGGACACTCAAATGCAGAATAAAGCCTCAAAGTCCTCTCAACATTGTCATTAGAGTAATTCTACCTTCAGCAAAAGTAAACAACCAGGTACTCAAGGGTAAAAAGAACTCCCACGTGGTGTGGGAGCATGGTTGAAGGGACAGACACAACTAACTGGTTTTCACAGCTGTGGAAGGACAACAACGATGTCCTTTTAAGCCTCCTTCCTCGGTGGTCCTTAAAACTGGGCATCGCATCCTGCCATCGATACATCCGGTACTTTCTGTTCTTGTTCCATGTGCTGCCATTTTTCTGATAAAGTACTCAGCAACAACGCAGTGCAAATTTCCCTTCTGCTCAGAGTGAACAACATCCTTTGATCCAAATGGGCCTGAAAGTCATCTTAACATGGCAAGTTGCCTCTTCCCAAAACCTCCAGTCGCTGGGCTTGGCCTCAGCTGCCTTGAAGCAGGATCTGTCCCCTCCTTGCATGGCAGCTGTGCTGCGCCATCAGCACAGCCCGCTCAGCCCGGTCCCTGTTTTTCACCAGGCACAAACGGTGACAGCCTGACAAGTGCATTGAAACTTCAAGCTATCCAAAGGCAGCCAGATAGACACTTTGTGCACAGACCCCCCCAGGGGATTCTTCTTTGATTTAGCTTCCTTAAAATAGCTCTTGAGAGGCGATGGAGGCTTTCAGGGGTTGCTTCTTGCTTTTTTTAACCAGTTGTGAAAAGACTCTCTCATCCATAGGCTTTTGTTGCTTTCAGCAACTTACAGGTTGAAAAGCAGATGTACTGACAAAGGGAACCTGACCTACATCTTGCCTCACTCTGCTAGGTTACACGGTTCCTATGCATGGTTATGTAATAAAGAGAAAGGATGCACACCAAAGAGGGTTCAGGAATCACAGCCTCTCTGCTCCTGCCTCCTCAGTAGCTTTTCACCCAGAACCGGTGAGTTCCCTTAAAACTTGTCTGCCACATTTTCCTCTTTCTGCAAAAGAGCAATTAAGAATATTTACAGACCTCACAGGGGAGACATAGCGCTTTCAATTAATTAAAGCTTGTAAAGACCTTAAGAACACCCAGTGAAAGGCTTTACAGGAATGTGAAGTGCATCATAAACTCAGAAAATGATCAAGCAGAGACACGAAGGACGTATCTGAAGAGAAGCGTCTCCAATAAAGACCCCGTTTAAAGAAAAAAGTTGTAATTTAAATAGCTACGACATGCTTTCCCACTGTACCTTAACTGAGATTTTACAGGACAGTCATCAGAGAGGTAATAATTTCACATGCTACTCAGTGAACTGGAAGGAATCTAAAGGCAATTTGCAATCGGCAACAACTGGCAGAAACTACTAACTATAAAGTTGGTGTATTAACTGCTTTAAGAAGACAGAGTGAGGGCCCCCACGAGCATAAGCAAAAATGTCTTTCACTACTACTTAGCACTAGCTTTAAAGTAAAAGTCTCCTTCAAGTTTTGGCATTAAAAAAAGAACCTGAAAGATACCTGTAACTGGGTTCTTACAGGGTTGAAGGACAGGACCTCCTGAGCTGCAGGCAAGCAAAAAACCCCAGGCAGATAGGGACAGGAGAAGGTGTGTGGAAGGGCAGGGGGGATAGACTGCTGCTTCTACCACAGCAATCTGCAAGGTTAGCTGTAGATTTTGCCCCCCAAGGCACTTCACATGTACCACGGAAAGCAACATATCACGCACCTGGCTCAAAAAACTGCCGGCTGGACCAGCCAGCATCACAAGTCAAGTCACGGATCAGGGCAAATACTTTAGAGTTCTCGATGTAATAATTACAGAGCAATGCCTGCACCGTTTCACAAGAAGTCACTGCTGCCTCGGGAGCCTTTTGATATGCAAAAGGATGCAAATGCAGTCCGGATCAGGACCTGACTGGAGAGGAAGGGCTGGCAGGCGAGGATGACCTCCCAGGAGAGCCTGGGTACCTTGTGCTCGGACAGGTAGACAACACCCACACAAGCACTTGTAATCCTGCTTGAAAGTGTCAGGTTTCTTAAGGCTGGAAGGAGTACAAGAATAGGGATGAAGGATTTCCACAGCCATCCTTCGTGTTTTGCCTGGTGAACAACACACTGTTCAGGGTATTCAAAGCCTTTTATAAAGCAGAGAGATGCCGGCAGTGGCCTCACATCTTTTTAGGACCAGACAACGACTGCTTAACATAAGAACTTTCATGATGAAGGATCTCAGCATCTTTTTTTCCATTGCTTCACTGCTTCCATTAGCTTCCTCTGCTCTTAGGCAATGGCCTACCCCTCACGTTTCCCAGCCACAAGATGCAGGGGGAAAGGCAAAATGAGATGTGGATTTCCCATCCTATCGTCCCATCTTTCCGCGGCACAATAAAGACAAAGGCATGCTCATGTTCACTTGCTCCCCTTAGGATGGGGGAACATCCTAAGCAATACAGTGTGATCTAGGTGGGGTGTACCTCATTTCTGCAGCAAATCCATGAGGTACAGGTTACACAGACTGCAGAAAGGCAGATGATACTGTGATTCAGCAAGGTCAGAAGAGACCTTAAAGATCATCAAGTCCAAGTCACAATCTAACAGCCCATCATCTAAATTATGGCACCAAGTGCCTCATCCAGCCTACTCTTGAACACCTCCAGGGTCAGTGACTCCAACACCTCCCAGAGCAGCCCATTCCAATGGAGGATCACCCTTTCAGTGAAGAATTTCTTCCTAATATCAAGTCTAAACCTCCCCTGTTTGGAGCTTGAGACTGTGTCCTCTTGTTCTGTCACCAGATACCTGAGAGAAAAGACCGACCCCCGCCTGACTACAACCCTCCTTTCAGGTAGTTATAGACAGCAATAAGGTCACCCCTGAGTCTTGTGTTCTCCAGACTGAACAACCCCAGCTCCCTCAGCCGCTCCTCACAGGGCTTGTGCTCCAGCCCCTTCACCATCCTCGTTGCCCTTCTCTGATCATGTTCCAGTAACTCAACATCTCTCCTACACTGAAGGGCCCAGAACTGGACACAGTACTCAAGGTGAAGCCTAAAGCAGTGCCGAGTACAGGGGAAGGATAACTTCCCCAGTCCCGCTGGCCACATCATTCCTGATGCAGGCCAGGATGCCGTTGGCCTTCTTGGCCGCCTGGGCACACTGCTGCCTCGTGTCAAGTCTCCCATCCAGCAGCACTCCCAAGTCTGTGAGGCTGCTGGCGCTAACTCATCACCATTACTGCGCCATTTCTGAAAAACTTAAGAGTTTGCATAAATCTGGCCAACTGACCTTGTATCACTTCAGCGACTCCTTCCAATGACTGAAAAACACTGAGCCTCAGCATTTCTGATTCACTTCTATGTGTCCACGAATCTGACTGAGCAGCTTTTGTCAGTAGCAACCACAATGAAAAAGCTATTTGTGGATCTGAGAAAGATAAGATGATGCAGAAGAGGGAACAACCAAGGCATAATCCATTTCCACAAGAATGAATTCTTCTTTCATACCTCCTCAAATTAAGTTAAAATGAAAGAAAGTATTTCCTGAGAACACGTTTCTTATTCAAAGCAGCCACAGTTCTCTCGATTCCGAGTGCCTAAATAAATACACTGCACAAATCACATTTAATAAGGAGAGATGTTTCCATTTTATCTTTGACCATTTATTGCAAGCTCCAACTGCATGGCCATCTCTCCCATATTTTAAGTCACTCTGGGCCTACATTTTACACCTTCAACCTATCACTTCATTAGTTTTCGTGTTAGTATCGAGAAATAATAGATCTCCAAGGCCACTAACCCTCCTTTTTTTCTATACTGAAACAAAGATCTCAATGACAGGCCACAGGAGGACATGCACAAACGGTGCCAAAACACACTGTCTCCTTCCTCTGGTAACGCAACACCATCCATCAGCTCCCCAAGTGGCAGATGTTCAAAATCCAGACAAGCATGGTGAATTTTTACTGTTAGAGGAAACATTTTGGGGTTTTGTTCACTTAATATTGGAAACCTAGTACTTCCTCATTACAAATCCAGCTCGTTTGCAACGGAGATGTCCCATGGGGAGAATAAAGGGAACCAAAAGAAGCCTGAAGCAGAAGGCAAATAAGAAAGCTGAAACAACTGCTGGGTTGTGTTAGCTCTTCCACATACTTCCAGGAAACACTCTTAGTACACAGATAGATGAGTATTAGCTGTGTTTTCTTGCATGGGAGATTTAGACTGGACATTAGGAAGCATCTCTTTACTGAGAGGGTGGCCAAACACTAGAACAGGCTTCCTAGACATGGTCAATGCTCCAAGACTGATCCATTTGGACAATGCCCTTAATTATAAGACAGTTCAACTTTTGGTCAGCCCTGAAGTGGTCAGGCAGTTGGACTGAATGAGAGTTGTAGGTCTCTTCCAACTGAAATATTCTATTTCTATTCTAGTCTATCCCATTCCATCTCCAAGCATATGATCCTTATTTTTAACAAACACTCTGTGCTGCTTCTAGCTGTTTCACTTTTATTTATGGCCAACTGTAAAATGTCAATTCAGGTATTGACTGACATCTTTCCCATCCACAGAAACTGGGCTTTTTTATTTTTGTCTGCAAGTGAGGCCATCTCTTTACCCAGCTGCCAGATGGGCTGAAAAGTGAACTGGTCCTATCAGCTACACGCAAAGACAGTATTATCCAAGAGCACCAGGAAAAAACAGATAACATAAATATCTCCAAGTTTGGCTTGGTACACCTTTACAAGCGACCAATAACACTCATCCGCAGTCTTAACCAACCTGCATAGTATTAGAACTGCCATACCAACTCCTCAAGGGATCTCCCACAGTCAGACAGGTTTTCACAAGGAGTCAGAGTCTACCTGCATGCCTAGAGAAAGAGAAGGTTCTCAGAAGCACTGTAGACAGAGCAGCTCTTGTGACAACCTGAATGATCCCAACACATTCCTGGTTGTTTTCAAAGTTTGAGACTTACTTTCATCACAGAATCAAAAAACACATTATTCACAAAATCTGTTCCCAAGAGCAGGTTATAATTGCTGCTCATAATTGCTGCTCTGCCAGCAGGAATGAACGCTGAGAACTTGCAACTTTTTACAGGCACTGTATTACTGCACTTCATAATTATGTCTTGGAAGAAGAGGGAGCTATCTATGCGATCTATGGATAACGTTCAGGTTAAGTCCTTTGGTAATCTGTAACCATCTGACATTCACAGACAGAAAAGTCAATGACTTCATTTAATGATTAGAATGAGTTTGGGTTTGTATCAGACTTGGCTTAAGAAGGATGAGCTGGATTCAGAAAATGATTAATTAANATCCAGTGGAAAAAACCACCAGAAAGCAGTTTTAAAACAGACTACATAACTATGATTTACAGCTCTGCATTTACAGGACGTCTTCTGCTCATCTTCAGTAGCCCAGAAACCAGTGTTTCTCTGAATGGACATTTAAATTACAATGTCAATCTGGACTTCACAGTTTGCTTTTGAGCTGCATTGCTTGGATTTATAGCCCACAAGAGATATCAGGTTCAGAGCTAATGTGCAATCCATCACTTCCCAACTGGAACAATAAAGCCAGAAAGATACTTCAGCTCCTTCAGATGAGTTTTCTATCCTGTCTCAGAACCTGCACAAACACTAAAGTACATGTCTAACCTCATTTAGGAAAGCAAAGACCAGAGACAGCAGCAGGCTATAGTGCAGAGCAGAGGAAGGGAACTCTACAATACAATATCCATGAGCAGCTCCAGAAAAAGGGCGCTACAACATACCCTGCAGTGCACCACCTCCTCCAACTGTGCTCAAGGCATGACAGCATCTCACCCACTGACCTAATTAAAAGGCTTAAAGAGTCTGGGAGATGAGCAAAAAGATTTTATAACCAAATATTGTGTAAACACAAGCTCACTTGATAACAGCTCTCAAGAAGGCTTACAACTACCTTCCTCTTACCTTGTATCTTCGCACTACCAAAAAAATCGACTCAACTTGTGCCATTTTGAGCTGTCTTCAAGCAGAGTAATGGACAATATATGTAGGTAGTTGAGAAAAATTGTAGTATCTCTGAGGTAATGGAGTTTTTCTTTTGAGAGCCACATGTCTTTCCAATATAGAGGTAGAAGAACATCAAAATTAAATGATGCAGACAGACTGTCTCCTGTGCCGGGCTGATTCCAGCACATACCAGCTATGAACTGTATTGCTTTACATAAAAAGTACCAGGACTGCACTGTGCACAAGTACACTCTGTGCAAACACAAATACAGTACTATGACATACTAGTGAGTATTTCTAGAAATGTTTTGTGCAGTACCTGCCTGTGAAACACTCAGAATGGAGCGGATGGGAAGACTCAACACTGATTTAAGAAACACCCAGCCAACCATTCCAGCAGTTTAGTAAAGATTGTGCATTTAATTCATAAGCAGACACAGAGCTTTCATCTACACTGGCATGCACAGCATCTCCCAAAAAAGTGTTATTTGCCATAGCTCTAAAACATTTGTCATTGAAGTTTTAACAAGATCTCATCCACTTCTGCGTTTTCCCAGAAGAAAACTCAACTAATTCATCTTAATTATTCAGAAAGTATAACAAGTTCCAGACCATGGAGACTCAGTTTACTGAATTTAGGCCATGGATAATTGACTCTTCATTCTACTTAGCAACTAATGGTCAAACTGGCAACTCAGGAATCAGTTTTGAAGACTACTTCTGGAAGATAAAAATCTGGATTGGCCAGAACCAATAAGAAAACAGGGTGCTTAAATTTTAATTTTCGATTATTTTTTTAAACAAGCCACAAAACATTAACTATCTCATCTCACACTAACATGACTGATTATCAGCTAATGAGCTGAACTCAGTTCATGCAAACATTAAGCCATAGCTACTCTGCTTGCACCATCTGCGCTGTTAATGCTCAGACACACAGATCTAGCTGGAGTACACTGAAAACCCCATCACAAGGCTACCTGTCTCCTCAAATGCATCTGAGGCTCAGCAGGGGCAGGGCACACGACGGTTCTGCATTACCCATTGCTAGAACACCCACGGGAGGCTGCAGCAGCCCAGCACTGGGAGCTGGGCAGGACCTTGACATACAGAGTTCGTGGGAATGCAGTAGTTCGCCTTCCTTGTGTTCTCTACCGAACGGCTCAAAGGAGGCAGCACGCCATGCTATTTTAAGATAATGGTATCATTAAGGGTAAAACACAAGTAGTTATTTTAAAACACAGCAACGCAGCTGAACTGCACCGAGGCTCGATCCGAAGCCTAGGTCTGGCTCTGGAGCAAGTAATTCGCAAACACTGCAGAGCCGAGTTAAAACAAAAGGGAGCAAATGCAAGACAGCAAAGCACTGTCCCTGGCTCCCCCAAGGCACTTTACACATGCACAACTTTCCTGGCCCAAGCCCAGCGGCTGCTCCATCACCCCGCCAAAGCGGGCAGCTCCCGAGTGCCCGGCAGGCCGGGGATCCTCCTCCTCCTCCTTCGAGCAAAGCACGCCGCGGGAGGCTGTGACACGGCTCCGGACCGGCCAGGAGGCGGGCGGCATGCTGCCGGGACCCGGCCGCTCCTCCCCGCGGCGGCGGCGGCCCCTGGGGAGCCTCCCCGGCTCACCTGGCACCGCCGCGGCCCGGCCGCCCAGCCCGGAGCAGCCGCGGCAAGAGCCGGAGCCGGGCGCGCCCTGCCCTGCCCTGCCCGGCCCGTCTGGCCGCTGTCCCGTCCCTGACTCGGCCGCCCAGGAATGTTGAGCACGGCGGGAGCGGACCCCGCACCGCCCGGGACCGACCTGCGGGAGGCTGCGGGGCCGGGAGCCCCTGTTCCGCCCTCGGACACGGACCGGTGCAGCCCCCCCCGGCCCGGCGAATGCGCTGCGTGCTGGGTGCAGC